>DWQW01011163.1:0-11625 GCA_018249695.1 Heliconius erato demophoon
ATTGTTATTAATCGGCTGCGGGGTACTATTATTCTCGTTACAGCTTTGTATCTGTACCTATGCATAAACCAATAAAAATTAATAAAATAATAATTTGTCTTGTTTTATTGTCCAGCTACTTTCCTTACGGATTTAAAATTTTTACCTTAGAACACTGATTTCAGACTAATGTACACATGCTAATTATATATTTGAAATGAAAGAAAGAATACTGTAATTTTATATTTTGTTTGTAAAACTGAAAAGTTGAATAAAGCATAGTGCGTTCTACTTGAAAAAAAACGTTTCATTCGTATGGAGGGTAGGTGTAAGGCGTACCGTCTTCGCCTATGAAAATGTCTATCAAAACAGGTCAAAATTGAAATTTAAATTCAATAATGGTGATAAATAAAACTTGCAAAGATATAATTATGAAATTTAGGTATATATTGTAAGGCAATCGTTGCCATAAGCTTATTGAGTGCCTTAATTAACAGGCAGGTTATTTTCACTCATCTAAATTTAAATATATTGAAACTAATCTTAATAATGTAAGTTTACCAATTCGGTCATTTCTATCGATATCACTAAAAGGTCGAAAGAAAATGACTTTTTAAATAACTCTAGATATTTAAAAATATGAATTATCTAAACTTCACATATTCTATAATTACTCAGTTCATGTCATACCTTTCTTGATATTACCGCCATTTTGGAAGAATAGCAGGCACCAGCTGAATTCTCGTTTTTATCAATGATACGGGATGGTTCTAGTAACCAAAACCACTGAAAAGAATAGATTTCATCATAAAAAAAACTGCAAAAGCCCGAGTCGGGCTCGGGCGTTTCTGCTATAAAGGCTCTTGACAGACAGACAGACGGACGGACAACAAAGTGATTTTATAAGGGTTATTTTTTTCCTTAAGAAGTACAGAACCCTAAAAAGTTGTTCTGAAATTATGATACAAATTAAAATTAGTGTGTCCAAAGACACTTCATTTATTTGTTAAAAATAGTTAATTATTTGTACGATAATATACATTTTTCATACTATTCAATATATAATTTATCAATTTTTAGTCGTACCGTACACATTTTATAAATATAAAACATATATTTTTAAAATAAACGTAACTGCTCAAAACGTGTAACGGAACGTAGCGCTATTCTTATTGGTCGACTGTCTGTCAAACGCTAGTAACAAAAAGCGCTAACTTCACTCAGCAGCCACAGCCCGTGAGCCCGCATTTCATTCGAGGACGTGCTTCGCTTTTCGCTTCCGCGCGGTGCGGCTGCTTATCTATTTTACGTTTGTTTTAATTCTCATTTAAAATCCCGCAATTTATAGAATGTGACTAGAAATATAATGTGTTTTCAGTGTTGTGATAAAAAATGACCTAATGCGATCGTAGAGTGGATGGTGTCATATAAGTGTTGTGTTAAAATGGGCTTGATAACGTCGAGGGATCAGACAATGCTAGACGGGCCGGTCGGGACCGCCAAGAGCAACCATGTCCGGCAGCCGTCCACCAGGAACCGCGCCAAGCCGCCCATGCCCGACCGGGACGAGCTCGAGAACAGATTCATCAAAGTGCTGGTATGTAAAAACAATTTTACCGGCGCTTTTGTTTACAAACACAGCTATATTGTTTACGGTGAATGCGACATTCTCGGTAATGCGTCTTTATCATTTTTTGTCTGAACTAACGACTATAGCTATTTTGATTATGATTTTTTTATCGGTCTGATTTCATTGAAATTTATTTGTTTAGATATGTGTTTAGATGTATTTCAATGTTTAGTGTATTGTTTACACTGCATAGAAAGAACACACCCAGTCGTGTCTATGGCCTTTAATTGGGCAATGCAGGATATAAAACTAAGGATTAATGATTCCTTTCATATCTTTGATTGAAAAATCATGTTTTTAGCGCTATTTTATGTGATTCACAATGATAGTAAGAAAATGAATAGTAAAAGTGATACATTATTATTATTGTGTCTTTACTTTGATAATGAATTCTTGTAATTCGGGATATGTTTTATATTTGTTTTAGATAAAATTAATGTGGTGAAAAGCTTTATATATTGCTGTAACTGTGTGGTGTGGATGTGTATATGTTTCCTATTTCATATATCCTGTGCATCTTATCAATGGTCCACAATTCATAATTTTGCATGAGTGCAATAGTGAATGTAAGACACATTAAGATAACACTAAATGTTTCGTTTCCTGCTTTTATCTACTTACTTCTGAATAATTTTCTAGACCTGTGATGCAAAAAGCTCTAATAGATATTTCATTAAGTAATAATACTTATTAATAAATCACATTATATACATATAATATTTTATTAATAAATAAATTTGGACAGTGGGGAACAGAGTTTTTAACACAAGGGCCCCTCCATCTTGTTAGGCAGGCCTATTGTTAGGATTTTTTGAATTGCTTAGCAATGATATTATGTGGGCAAAAGTCTGTAACTGCAGAAAATAAATTATAACACAATAATAACATAACGTATTTTATATATTTTTAGAAGTCTTGGAAAACATAATTACATTTGTAAATTCCATATTTTAATACAATATAAATATGGAGAAAATCTCTTACACAGTATTCATTTAGGTATGTTATAAACAGGATAAATGCTAATTAATCTTTTAGGTATTAATAGAAATATAACTGTAATTATGATGATTTTAAGTTTGATTCACACTCGGGTTAGCAAATTATTTTCATATCTTCACATTGGTAACAAGAGAAAGTGCTATGTGAAGTTTCAAAGTGGGTGGTGCACTGGACAAAATCCCTGTGTTACTATGAATGAACATTTGGGTATGTCATAAACAGGATATATGCTATTTTGTCCGTTAGGTATTAACAAGTAAATTACAGTAAGTTGGTCATCCATGCGTCACATTTCTGATCCTTAAAATGAGGTTAACAAGGGACCTTGGCTTTAATAAGTTGTTGAATATACTTTAAATAGTTTAATAGATGAATCAGGAATAGGCCAGTAAGCACTTATCTGGTAAACATTATTATTTCATAAGTTTAATATTATATGAGGATATATTTAGCAGATCATAAGATGGTGTAGATTACAAAATGTTTGCTTATCTTACTGGCAAATATACTGATACTTAAAATGTTTATTTCCAAATGAATAAATAGTAAAGAATTATAATATCTTTTTACTCGTTTCTTCTTTTAAAGTTATTCAAATGATGTAAAATACTTGAATTAACAAAGGGACATAAAAAAGCAAAAATTTATAATAGTTTCGGCCACATCATTGCACTAAAAAATATTAATGTGTTTTATATTTATACGAGGCACAGAGTGAGTGAGTCACTGATTAAGCACTCCTGTGACCTTGAATGTTGTACCACAGTCACTATTTAAATATGTACATATGTAAATAATATTATTGTAATAGTGGTTTAATTATGCTTTAAAACATATTTTAATTTTAATATCATGTATGTATGTATGTGAGGCCCTCATAGCGCAGTGGCACAAGCGTGTAGCTTGTTAGCACTTGGCAGAATGAATTACTAAACATTTTTATTTCCTCCGATTGGAAATCGAACCTATAACCTTTTCCATTTGTGAACCCATTCGCACGCTAGTCCCCCTGGACGTCGAGACGGCCTACTTAAATGCTACCAATAATAAAGTAGGAACTAATCGTAAGCATCTTCATGCATTCTGGTTAGCAGTGGTGCGTCTCACTTGGCCGGCCGCCATCATTGTTAAACGATCTAACTCATCGTTTTATTGCATTTTAATATCGTATGGCGTTATTTAAATCTTGACATGTCAAATTAACTTCCGTTGGTGATTAGCGTTCTCATGGGTTTACTTTTGTTTTCTTTTATGGAAGTGAATCATTGTTGCGTTGTAATCCTCGTATCTATCTCGTTTTGCGAAATGTCAACAATAGAATAGAATACTAGAATAAATGAAATACCTCGTTCTCTAGTTTTATGCGCTGTTGTTCATTTCAAAGATAGTGCACATTAAGGCCCGGCTTCCACCGCGGGCGAACCGAGCACATTAAGGATTACGTTGAACTTCACACTTGTATTTCCACCAAAAAAGTACCGCCGGAACGAACAAAAACAGCTGAAATTAACTCGTTCAGGGAAAGGGAAATATAGGTTTACTATTATATATATAAAAGAGTCCGTCCACCCAAGCTTTACCGATTTGTATGATCCATTTAAATATGGAATACATGACCATCACAAAAACAGGTAGTGTGTATAGAAAATAGATTGTCTAATTTATTTACAAAATATAGGTACATATGTTGCTACGGTCTATCTGTCTGCCATGAGGCGGCGACTGATTAATTTACAGAGGTACTACGCGGACATGTTAAATTTAAACCTATTTGTATTGTTCATTGCCAGCTGGAGGCCAAGATCTTTTTTAATTTTTTTGCTCTTGTAAGAAGAAATGCGGCGTTAAGTTCCGACGTTCACACGCAATGGGATTTCTGAAATTAGAGAACTGAATCTCCTGACCGTAGGTTCTCTCTGCATGCCCGCTATATGCGGTATAAATATTAGATTATTTATTTACCCACATATAGCGGGGTACTATATACACAAAGGGAACCTAGTGCTAAGATACTCCGTTCCCTTTACGAAACTATGTCGAATTCTAAAGGAATTGAGGAGTGAAATGATTGAGCGGCCAGACTTAACGCTGCGCTTTGCCTCGGTACCAGAGAGCGAGAAAATAAAATTATATACGTGTTGCGCATAAGCGTGCGCCACGACGATCTCTACATTCCAATAATAATATAATAACATAACCGATTATAATTTTTTCCCCGCAATCTCAAAATGTCCATTGGCTCGAGCAAAAAGTGTATTCACCAGCATTCCGCGATGTGTTCGATACGCGCGCGTAATGCTGTTTACTTATGCGCGCTCAGCTGACGTCGAATAACGTTCTGTTGCGATATGCGTGGTGAATCGTTTGTGCAGGTAGTCTATTATATTTTAGTGAGGCCAGTCGTGGCGCAGGTGTACAAGTGTGTGACTGTAACTGTAGACTCGTTGTGGGTTTGATCTCCAGTCGAGGAGAAATGGAACATTTATTTAAATTTATATTTTCATTTCTTCGCTCTGTCGTCGAAGTAAAGCGCGGCGTTGAATTTGGCGGAAAATGGGGAACGAGTATCTTAATACTAGGTTGCCTCTGCCTACTCTGCTAGTCGCTGGATACAGCTTGAAGCTGATAGTTTACTTAACCTTTACCTGCTGAGTTGCTCATATGATCTAGTAACAGCTGTGACACATGCAGTGGATATTTTGAGTATACAGCCTATATGTAGCCTTCCTCGGTAAATGAATTACCTAACACTAAAAAAATTTTCTCATTTCGAACCCGTAATTCATGAGATTAGTGCGTTCAACCAAACTTATGCTGCAGCTTTATAATACTAGCATAGATTAACATACGAATCATGAAATGAGGCTTGTGTTGCGCCACTTTACACCCCAATTTCTCTAATTCTGATGGCAAGTGAAATTTTCGGCCTATCTTGTTTTATGTAGGAAAGGATTAAACTGGAAAATAAAGTAAAGAAAGAAATCGATAAACTATCATACTTTGTCTTCCCCTTGAAGAAAAATAAAAAAGAAAATCAATCTGAAACATAGCCTTATTGATCATTTCGTGCAGCAAATTGGCGTTGTAGGGTTGTACGCTTGATTTAATGCAGCGATTTAAATTTCCTTCGCATTAGAGCTACCTCCCTCAGGGTAAGAAAAGGAATCGTTCAATTATCAACAATGCAATTTGAAAACTCATCACAACGAATCCTGTTCGTTTGAAGAAATGTCATTATATCATATTAATGTTATTGCTATATATTTTAGAATGTATCTTCTCTTTAAACCTTAAGCCTTCATTTCCCACTTTTTGCTTAATTTTGGAGACATTGTTTTTTTTTCGGAGATTTAAGACGGAGTCAAAATAAAGCATTTCTTCAAGTGGAAATCGACCTCACAAACGTCCCGTTTACAGTCTGATATAATTGATTCTAAAACTTAAAATCTCTAGTAACTTTTATCTCTCATAATAATTATAAATAATAGACCGACAAAATAATAGGAAAGTCATTCTATTCATTGAGCGACGCGATGTGTATCTAACGAGTACAGTGTAACAATATCAGAGCGGACATAGGCGCAGGATATTACACAAGCACCGGCCGTCGTCCTCAGCTATCTAATGGGGATTGTTTTATTTATATACTGTGCTATTTGTTGTCTGTATCTTCGTTCGTGTTGACTATCAAATGTAAGATCAGCTTTTCTCTCGTAGAAAATTCAAAGAATCTTGTCTTAGGGCTTAGTGTCTCTGCTCTCCTTAATCTATATGCCATTGTTCATCTATTTAAGTCCAGTAGTCTCATCTGTGATTTCTGTTTCTGTCAATCATTATGTTGCGAAATAGTTTTATATAAGTATTATAGATAATTAACGTGTGCATTAAAAAAATATAAAATAACGTTTTTCACGTAATCACTTCTATATATCCCACCTTGATGCAGCGCTAAACTTTCCAAAAATGTCAGCTTCGCGTAGTGGTTTGCCAGGATCGTAAATTTTATAGAACTATATTCTATAAGTAACTTGAAATAATATTTAAATTGGTGGAGTTGAATAATTGCTTTATTTGTTACTTTTATACTCGGTAGCATAGCGTCTAACAGTAACAGTGGTTACGGGTTCGATTCCTATTTGGATAAATTAATTGTTTTTATTCCCCGATGAGTTCCACAATTCTCATAATGTATCAAATCCGGGCGGAAAGTAGAGGACGGTAGCATGTTGGTTGGAACCCAGTATAGGTTCCCTGTGCCTACTCTGCTAGGCAAAACGTGAACCTGTACATATTCTAAGTATAGAATTAAAACCTTTCTACCTTCAAAAACTATTACTAAAACATGTTCTTATATAGTGGTTGGATATGAAGCGTCTCCAATTGGGAATTCGCTGTCTACGCTGAAAACCATTAAGTATCAAGAATTTACGATGCATTATATACATATAGATAAGAGACTCGTAAACGTGACACGCGTGACAGTCATCACGTAATTTTTATCTATTTATTAGCTTCACGCTGTATCCCGCACACAGCAGGATAGGCAGAGGAAACCTAGTGTTAAGACACTCCGTTCCCCACTTTCTGCCGAATTCTGGAGGCATTGCGTGTTGAGTGGCAGAACTCAACGACGCGCTTAGCCTCGACAATTTATTACATTATGTATGTACATACGAGTATTATATGTTATTCTTAAGTTATCTCTACATCAAAATCTCATTTAAACTCTAAATAAATCTACTTGTAATTATTGTATTTATTTCTACATACCTATCTTGATTACCACAGAAAATAAATAATTGTTAATTGTCAACATTAATTTGGTTTTTATATCAACATTTGGTACAATTTAAATAATTACCCGCTATATTGAATACATTCTTAAAGAACATTAAAAGTTAAACTCAAAAGATAATTATAATTAACAACGCACAGACAGACAGAGAAAGATAACATTCAAAACCACTATCCATACTAAAAACCAGATTATGAACTGTTTAATTAAATTTTTTATAGTTATTATCACTGAGGCTGGAGACATAAACGGCGAAGCTTATCCATATCGGCGGCTACGTCGCGATCAGATAACCGTAAATGTAAATACTCGTGTGTTTAAACGTTATGCCTTCATTAGCTTTTATGTTGCACTTAAAGTTCCATTCCACGGTGAGCTTTTTGGCGTCTTCTATAGAAAGTTTGCTTTCTTTGTGTCCTTTTTGCATGTAGGTAGTTTCGCAATATGTATATTTAATGTATTAGACGTCGTTCGCTTTGTTTGTCTGGATTTTTAGAGTTACGCTCTATCCCGCATAAGGCAGGGTAGGCACAGTGAATCTGGGAACCTAGTGTTAAGACACTCCATTCCCATTAAGATTATTTAGTTCGTAGCCTGTCGCGTTTGCAGTTGCACGCTTGTGCACGACTGGCCTAGTGGAAACCTAACGTTAAAACATTCCGTTCCCCACTTGTCGTCGTATTCTGGATGCATTGCGTTTTGAGTGCCTGAAGTGAGAGTGCAACGCCACGTTTTGCTTCGTCACCACAGCGAAGGTGGAAATCGAACCCACAACCGTCGCTTTTACATTTCTAATAATTATACCTCATTGCAATACGTATTAATTAATAACCTATTTTTCTAGATGAATAAAGTACCATTTTAGTTACGTCTGTGGCTGTGTTCTGCTAACAATAACAATGGCTGTTGTTGTGTTGCTTGTTGTAAATTAATAAGCGCATAATAATAGATGGTGACTAATTTACCTACAGGATGTATGTAGGTTGTAGGTATAACATAGAAAAATATTTTCTTTTTGCAATATCTGTCTGTATGTATTTGTTATTCATTCTACACTATAGGTGTGTTTAGACCAGTCGTGGCGCAGGGGCATAAACGTGCGACAGTAAACGCAACAGATTGTGGGTTCGATTCGAGGAAATGAAATATTTAGCTGTATCCCACAAACAGCAGGATAGGCAGAGGGAAAATTGGGAAACTATTTTGTTAAGACATTCCGTTCCCATTAAGGCTTTTCCGTTTCCGCCGAAACTTTCTGGAGACATTGCGTGTTGAGTGGTGAAACTCAACGCCGCGCTTTGCCTCGTTGCCAGAATGAGGAAATAATATGAAATATAAAATATTTCATTTCCTCGAGTGGGAATGGAACCCACAACCTGTCGCGTTAAGCTGTGCCACAACCAGCCTCAAATACCTTATAATATAATCGTTTAAAAATAAATAAATAAATCAGCTTCACGCTGTATCCCGCACACAGCAGGGTAGGCAGAGGGAACCTAGTGCTAAGACACTCCGTTCCCCACTTTCTGCCGAATTCTGGAGGCATTGCGTGTTGAGTGGCAGAACTCAACGCCGCTCGTTTAAAATAATAATCGTTTAAAATACATTATAACATTATACGCTATAAATTTACAGTAAATTAAGGTCCTTATAGTGTTGGTTAAAAAAAAATTCTATCTGCGTTTCGCTCGTTTAACTCTCATAAAATCGTTTATTGCTTCATACTGCAGCTTTAATCAAAATGCCGCAGATCTGGCGCTACGTTACCTACCGCAAAATTATTATTTAGTAAGAATTTCTTATGAAAATGGCTGTATAAGTCGTAGTGTGTCTGGCAATATGGCTATATTATTATCAATTGCTTATAATATATAGATTTCAAATTAATTTATAAAAAAGCTAATGCCCGCTTGTATCTTTGCTTGCGTGAACTATAAAACGTAAGATCCCGTGTTCTAAATTCCGTAGGAAATTCGAGATATCTTCTTTTGATGTTCCATTATACTCCTCAAGGAACCTATATGCTACGGGGTCCCGTTTCTAAGGTTCTGCTGTACGTCCATCCGTTTGTCTCTAGGTTGTATCTCATAAACCGTTATAGCCAGTCAGTTGACACTATACTGAATAGCAAATACTAAAAAACACATATTTAATGGGGCTCCCAGACTTTTTTTTCTGTTTTCATAGATAAAGGCACGGAACCTAGTACGCGAGTTAGACTGGCACTTGCCCGGTTGTTTAGTTTCTTAAATCTTTTTTTTACAATAATGTTTTTTTAGCAATATTTCTCATTTTAAATAAAAAATCTTATTTCTAGACCAAGTTTATTGCAATGTTGTGTAATAATATCAGGCAGAGTAATTATAAAAAATGAAGGTTGTTGTTTTTTATATTTAAACTTATTGCTTTTTTTTTATTAATTTTATGATTGCGTCTCAAGATTTTTACAATATTTTGCTTTATTCAACTGTTTTAATATATTAGACTTGATGTTTGTGCATTTCATTCGAGGCAATGATTTTTTTAATTTACGTGCGGTATTCAGTTCCGCCTCAACACATTATGAGCAAAAAAGCGTAAAACAGTTTTTTTTTTAATTAATAATAAATTGGATTTGAATATAAATATGATTTATATCATTAGCATTTATTAAAATATAGCTCTATGTTTAATTTTCTCCGTGCCCACTGGAAAATAGTGAACGCGTTATGTAGATGCGCGCCAGGTGTCAAGGAATGCAGCGCGACCAGTGCTCCGTATGTAGGGTGGCCAGGTTTCTTTGGCGCGACGAAAAAAGTGGCCTACAATCACGTTTTTAGTACAAAAACTACTAGGAAGCGTACTAGAGAGTACGTAGTAAACATACTTTTGTTATACAAAAAACTGGATATCCGTATTAGAAAATTGTGTGGAGCAGGATTTGAACCTGTGCTTAGGTGTTTTTACGAGTTTACAGTTTTTTTTCTTCTTTTTCTTAAATAAAATTAAAATTAAATCAGTTTCACGCTGTCTCTCGCAAATAGCAGGGTAGGCAGAAGGAACCTAGTGTTAGGACACTCCGTTTCCCACTTTCCGCTGAATTCTGAATTGTGTATTGAGTGGCGGGCAATGATGCAATGAAAGCCAAGCCAAGCGATGAAATTACAATATAAATTTAAATAAATATTTATTTTCCTCGAGTAGGGATCGAACTCACAACCAGTCCTCCGTACAGGCACACTTTGCCACGACAGGCTTTCTTTTTCTTCTTTTGATTTTTATGGCAGGTTTTAAGATTTTAATTTATATATTTCTTTACTGCATAGCTAGATGGAGAAGAGAACCTACTGTATAAACAAACGTAAATGTATATGCAAATATTGTTAAATTAGTAAATAATACACTTAAGTAATTCCACATTGAATATAAACCGTATTATTAATACGAACATTTATTTTATAGAAAAATATTATATTTCACTTTATCAAAATATCAGTGTAGCGTTAGACTTTTTTTTACGCTCTTGTTTTGACAGCATCAATCATAGAGAGAGGCCTGCCTCGGACGTGTATTAATGTTCCAATCTTGTTTTTTTAGTTTCCAATAAAATATTTGTACCTACTATATAAGAAAAGTTGCTTTAAAATATTAATAAGTATGTATTTTACAACCGTTATTGTGTAGTGTAGCGTATGTCTTATTTATTACTTTACTGTTATTAAATATGAGGTTTAATGTAAATGACAAGGACTGTAAACTTGATGGTTTGGGTTGGTTCGATTTCCTCTCGAGAGAAAATTAATATTTTCATTTCTTCGCTCCGGTAACAGGACATAGCGCGGCGTAAGAGTTCCACTCGACACGTAATGTCTTGAAAATTCGCCGAAAAGTGGGGAACATAGTGTTAAGACACTAGTTTTCCTCTGCCTACCCCTTTGTACGCCGGACGCCGCCGAGAGTGTGAAGCCAAAAAAAACATGAGCTACTATTTGGTGGTGGAAATTAAAATAATTTATAAACACAAGAAAGAAAACTTGATGACCACTTTACCTTCTTATTGAATCTTCATCAAACCTAACACCTAATTCATTTATTCAGATAGGTACTCTGAAGAGTATGAGAGAGATAAAAAAGAAAGAGTATAAGCTGCAAAAGCACCAGACGAAAGTACTGATCAAGATGAAGCGTGAAAAGGCAGAGAATGAAAGAGATGAAAGGTTAACGAACAACTTCAAGGAAA
>DWQW01011164.1:0-11624 GCA_018249695.1 Heliconius erato demophoon
TTCAAAAAAAATCTTTTTGCTTTCTATTAGTCTTTTTAAGTGTCCCTCTATCCATTTCAGTCAAAATTACTAAATGTACAGACAAAATATTTTTACTGTCTTATTATATATAGAGATAGAGATAATAGCAATTATTTTTGAGTAGCGGAAATTTGTAGAAATCTCATATTATGTCATATTGGTCAGAGCTCAACGGCAGGTGCAAATTCTAATCTTGGTACGTTAAAAATGTTATAAAACAAAATAAAATTATTTCTAAATTCTCATTTTCCCGCTCAAGTAGATGAGTGATAAGTGCGGCGTTCAGTTCCGCTTAATAGCGATAAGGCCGCCAGCTATATATTTCATCCTTATTTACGTTTGGCTTTTGTTTTCTTTTTTATGTTATGTGGTGTACAATAAAGTATATTCCATTATTATTATTAAAATACAAAAATATGGCAAATTTTCATTAAGCATATGGATATTTTTGGTGTCGACTTTGTTTGAATGAATTCATATAAATGTCATTTTAATTTGTATATTTTATTTGGCCCGAGGGTAATTAATACATTTTGTATAAATACTGTATAAGATTGAATTTTAATTAAGTATAATAAATCAATTACATTTTCAACCTACATTTTTATAAAAATGCACAAAAGTATTAAAAGTATTAATAAAAAATCACCTTCACGCTGTATCCCGCACACAGCAGTGTAGGCGGAAGGAACTTCATGTTAAGACACTCTGTTCCCCACTTTCCGCCGAATTCTGGAGGCATTGCGTCCTGAGTGAGAACTCAACGCCGCGCTTTGCCTCGACACCAGAGCGAAGAAATGAAAATATCGGTTCGATCCCCACTCGAGGAAATGAAATATTAATGTACATGTAACATTAATATTTCATTTCCTCGAGTGGGGATCGAACCCACACCCAGTCGATTTTACAGTCACGCTTTGTGCCTCTGCGCCACGACCGGTCTCACAAAAATATTCTTTGTTATTATTTTATTTATTTTTGTAGAGGCGTATGGTGTATATAATATTTGTATCTATCATATAGAAATCAAGGAGTCTATCTGTATTCCTTAGTTTCTTTTTGTTTAATTTTCGTTAAGTCCTTAACCTTATGTAGTAAGTAAGGTGTTACATATGCTTCATATCAAATTACTAAGCCTGTTTGTTTTACTTGCCACCGACTTCAAAATTATAATTTTTTTCTTTAATTATTTTTGTTTAAGAAACAAAATCAAAATAAGATGTAGTTTATGTTAACTAAATTTACTTTTTGTCTTTTTTGTTCAAAATAAATTTATGGAATTTATTATGTGATTTATTTCTATTATTTAATGGTTAAAGATGATTAGTATTTACCTCATGTAACGAAATTTACAAAGCACAATAATTTAGGAAATTATTTTCATGGATATTGGTAAAACAAAATGTATACTAATATGGTCAAAAGTAAAATAAAAGAAAACATAATAAAGATCGCCTTAATTATAAATTCTATGCTTCAAGGAAAAATTCTTATATTTAGGGTTCCGTAGCTCAAAAGAAAGAAATAGGTTATGAAAGAACTTTCTCGTTTCTTTATAAAATTTGGCAAGACGTAAGAACTTACGGTACAAATAAAGAGAAAAATTAGAAAACAGTTTCCGTTATCAAAACTTGATAAATTATTATAGAATAATCGGTAGATAAAACGGAATCGCACTTGGCCAATGAATAACGTCATCGTGGTTTTTTCAGTTCAGTTCTTTTGTTATAGCGTTCCTAGCGTGTCGTGGTACTTTAGTACTTGACAGTACGCTATGGTTATGGCTTCAATTTCTACCTCACGAAATGATTATATTTAAATCATTATATTTGAATGATTATTCTTGATCTAAAGACTCTTAATAGACAAACAGACGGACAACAAAGTTATTAAGGGATAGCCATGGTCGTATGCAACCTACTGTAGCAAAACAGATTCATTACAGTAATAAAGTAAAACGTGGCTACGATCACGTATATCCTTTAAACATATCTCTATCAGTATAACGTATGAGAATACGTTAAAATATAATACGTATAAGTTAGCTGTTTATTTAATAGTGGGTAAATTTATAATCGTTTGTACATAATTATTTCAGCGGAGACTATTTTCCCGTTTCGTACTTTTTAGCCCGTGTAAGTATTAGTAGTCGGGTTTTAGTTTTTCAACTTTCTTTTTATTATTCAATTTCTTTTAAAGCCTCTCATAAGTTTTAAAGCTACTCAATTTAAAAGACAAATAACGTCAACGTTTGTGGAGGAAAAGAAATTTACTGAACAAAAAATATTACAAGCAACAGATAGCAGTAGCTAATAAAAGTTAAATAGAACTGCTTTGCAAATGACATTTTCAATTTATGAAAGAGTTGAAACTGCTTCCTCGTTCTTTGTGAAGTTTGAATGAAATTGGATTGTCAGTTCGTTGTCACCGCCGCTTTGATAAAACTGCAAAAGCTTCCGTTGATCTACAATATATGTAAATATGTATTTTCAACCCCTTTTTTTTGTTCAGAATTAAATAAATATAGACTTTTTCTTCGAATTTTGGTTCGAATTTGTATTTTGGTTCTCAAATGTAATTATATATTTTTTTAGTTTTACACTGTACCTCGCATGTAGCAGGGAGCCGAGGATAAATTCTCAACGCCGCACTTTCCCTCGACACCAGAGCGAATAAATGAAAATATTAAATATGTATTTTTTTCTAATGGGAAGCGAACCAACAATCCTTCGCACTTACAGTGACACGTATGTAACCCTGCCTCAATGTATTTTTATATAGATTAGACAAAAAATTCGACGAGACTGGTTATTTTTTTTGCCGTTGCCGTATTTATTTAAAAAATGCAATATTATGTACCGTAATTAATTAAGGTATGAATATTAAATTGAGACCTGTCGAGGTGCAGGGGCATAAGTGTGCGACTGTAAACGAGACAGGTTGTGTGTTCGATTCCCGGTAACGAGGTAAAGCACAGTGTTGAACTCCGCCACTTAGCATACAATCCTTCTAAAATCTTCTTGACACGAACAATAGATTCTACAAAAAAATGATAAATCAACAATATTTGTCGGAAATAAAATTGCAGCCTCGATGTTTAAGGCAATAAAAAAGGAATGAGGCATCGCCGAAACGAAAGAAAACAAAGGTAATACGAAACGTAATAAAACCTTTACATTTATTTCTTCTATTTCCTAAATAGATAAAGGTATTATTTATCGCGGTTAGGCCGTTTGTCTTTTATCCCACATATTAGATTTAAGATGTGCTTTGTAATGAAGATTTTATATATCGATATGACGAATATACTGATAAAAATCAATTAGAGAGGCAGTGAATTATTATTTATTCAAGCCAAAAGCCTGGCGCTGAATACCGCCACTCAATTGCAAGGCCTCGAAAAATTCGGCGGAAAGTGGGGAGTGGAGTGTCTTGACACTGGGTTTCTTCTGCCTACCCTGCTGTATGCGGGATACAGCGTGGCCTGATTTATTTTTTATATTTACAATAAATATTAGATTTTGCAGCATTAAAAAACTTTCCAGCTGCTTCTCACTTTATATAATCCTGGTGCATTACATCATTTCAATTGTATGACTGATTTAAGTTTCTATGAAACTTGTGTGTTTTAGAGTTTTTTTTAAACCGCTTAGCTCTAAAGTATTTTTGGCGACGTCTCAGCTTTTAAAATACTTCTTACATTCAACTGTAAAGAAGAAAAACGAGGACGCTATCGTTTAAAAGTTCAGTTGGAAATGTCTAAAGAGAGTGGTTCTTACTTAAGTCTCTAATGCATTTATATAAGTCTTGTAGTGTATGTTAACTAAAGCCAAACGAAATTAAAAATTTAACCAAATGAAACAGATAATTTCAATTTATTAGTTACTAGCGGCCCGCCCACGGCTTCGCCCGCTTAAAATAAATGATTATTGATTTAATAAGCAGAATTGATTGACAACTCTAATGATTTCTAATATAATTTTTTTATCACTTTAATCTGTAATATTCTAATATGTTTTTTTTACAACATTATCGTAACTTCTATAAGAATTTTTGATTGTTTCGAACTAAAAAATATGACCAATGTTGATATTTGATATTCATAAAATATACATAAAGCGAATTATTTATTATATGTATATATTTTTGTAACATTACGTTCTTTTTACCTATGTTATGTTTTTTAAAGCTCTGTTAAATGTGCTGATTTCACTTAATAATTTAATGTACTGCTTCAGAAACTTACAGCCTTAAATGTTAAAAAAATTGATTTGGGTAAGGATTCATAATATTCTTTGTAAAATCACTGTAATGTTTGCATATTAAGTCCTGTACAGTTTTTAAATTAGTTACACATATTATTGGTTAAATGTACAATTGGTAAATATTACAGAGTACATGTAGAAAAGATGTTTTTAGGCATTTTTATATAGATTTATTTCAAACGAACGGACGAACCAAAAAATCTATGTATTTTTTTTTATATCTCTTTGAAGATCAAATCGTTCTTTATCTCTGTGTTGAATTAATTACGATTTCAACTTAACTGTTATGATTTATGAAAGTAATCTCCACTAACAATTCAACTTTGCTTACTTTATTGTATAAAATATTGAATGATAGTGCTTCAAAAATATATATTTTTATCAACAGTCGTGTAATCAAGACGTTTCGAATGTCATTCTTTAGCCTGGAATCTTAGCAGCGCGATAGCAATCGCGCTATTGCTATTGCGAACGTTAGTTCGCAGGCAAACTAATGCTTTGAGTTCATTCAAATGACGATAACTTTTTTTTTAATGAACCGACTTTGATGAACCAAACTTTAGTAGTTAAGTTGAGTTAAAACAAAGCAATTGGTGAAATTTTCAAGTAAACCGGTTCAGTACTTTCAGAGAAAAATGCGGAAAAAATATATGTCGACAGACAGACGGACAGACAAGAAATTAAAAAAAAATATTTTTGCTTTCTACTATTATTTTTAAGTGTCCCTCTATCTATTTCAGTCAAAATTACTAAATGTACAGACAAAATATTTTTATTGTCTTATTATATATAGAGATACCATATACGTAACTGTGTAATTATATTTTAATAATGTATTAAATACTTTTAATCATATTTATATATAATCATAATCATATTTATATATAATCATAATCATATATATATAGTATAGTGAGGCCGGTCGTGGCGCAGCGGCACGAGGTGTGACTGCAAAACCGACTGGTTCTGGGTTCGATTCCCACTCGAGGAGATGAAATATTTACTTAAATTTATATTTTCCATTTCTTCGCTCTGGTGTCGAGGTTAAGCGCGGCGTTGAGTTCTGCCACTCAACACGCAATGCCTCCAGAATTCGGCAGAAAGTGGGGAACGCAGTGTCTTAACACTAAGTTCCCTCTGCCTACCCTGCTGTGTGCGGGATACAGCGTGAAGCTAATTTAATTTTATTTTTTTATATATATATAATCATAAATAATAATCAGCTTCACGCTGTATCCTGCACACAGCAGGGTAGGCAGAGGGAACCTAGTATTAAAACACTCACGGGAGTGGAGATATTGCGTGTTGACTGGCGAAACTCAGCGCCGCGCTTTGCCTCGACACCAGAGCGAAAAATGGAAATATAAATGTAAATAAATATTTCACTCCTCCTTCCTCGAGTGGGGATCAAACCCGCAACCATTCGATCTTACAGTCACACTTTGTGCCCCTGCGACACGACTGGCCGTATACTTTTAGAGAACTTATTTATTTTTAAGTTTTGTAGTTAAATATTAATTTTTGAAAAAAATATGAGTCAAGAATTCATATAAGCATTAAGCTTTAAACTAATAACTTTTTAGGATAGGATTTCATTCTGCCTTACATACACACGAAGCAGGAATTTATAATAAACAAAAAACCGCTCAAATGCGAGTTGGTCTCACCTGCCGAGGGTTCCGTATCAATTTCATAATTGTATGTCAACGGGAATATGACTTGTGAAAGTTAACTTACTTAAGTTTGCGGTCAAATTAATGCACACATTTATTTTGCATGAAATGAACTATAAGTTTCTAAATTTTCGGGTTTTTGCAGAAACAAATTTCACTTTATTTTTTAATATATTACATACATTTGATATATTATCATTTGATACATTTCAATTCATTAAGCGTATTTTAGTAGTTCTTAGAAGATTAAACGATACATTCAGAAAATAGGTATTATAAGATCTGATTCCCTTTACAGCAGCCTGAATAGCTTCTCGTTATCTGAGCATTCAGAGCTATATAAGCATATATATGTATATATGCTGGAATGAACAGCAAAGCTAGCCTTGTATTACTCTAGTATTCTATAGAATAGGAAAGAGCCCATAGGCTCTCTCAAATTATTATAAACTAGTGGCTGCTCCAAACTTCGTAGGCGTAAACTTTATACCCATTGCCATACTACTTCCACATACCCTCCCTTGTGATTGAACGGGAGTGGAAAAATGATAACCATTTAAAATAATGAATTCCTTGAATGGACCAATTCGTAGCCATCGCAATTAGTTATAGTCCGACGGCCAAAACTTTACTTACATAATAATGCACAAACTTAATAAAAACTAAATTATATTTTTATTACTTCAAAGTAAAAAAAAATATTTTTTTAGTGTTAATTTTGGTGTTGGTGCCAATATGGATTTTTTTTCAATTTATTTATTTCTTTAGCTTTAGTTCGGTGTAGGTACTTACTAGTTATCGCTTAATGTGGTTTTTCTTAGCTGACACCTACTTCGAACATAACAAATTTTAAGTAATCAGATCCAAATTTGATTCTAATGGGATCAACGGGAAAGTAAGATCTTTCAAACAAAAAAGCAATTTTTAAAATCGATCCTCAAATTAAGGAAAAATCGACGGACAAACATAAAAGAAAGCCAGTTAGTGTGAGTCAGACTTGCTTCAGTGGTGGTGCCTCGTACCAATTTCAGGATTGTAGGTTAACAGGAAGTACAGTAAGCAAAATTGGGGGACTATTTTTTTATCTGCCATATTTATTTAGAATTTTAGATAAATTTGATTTGATTTTATTTAATTTTTTTTTTATGGAATTTTGTTTAACTTTTATGTTTTTTAAATTAGTTTAGGTAGTTTTTTTAGGTACTTTAAACTCTATATCTATAGTCGTGGTGAAAAAACAGTTTACAAACAGCAGCTAATAGCAAAAATAATTAATAACTTTGCTTGATTATAAATAAATAAATTGTAATTTTTAATTAACAGGACATTGTTTTACCTCAAAATGTCTCAAGCATTGTATTAAATATGGGTTTTTCACTATAATTTAATAAAAATACCAAGTGGGCATTATTATGTTTTCAGACTCTATAGGAAGAGGTCAGTCATGGCGCAGAGGCACAAAGTGTGACTGTAAACGCGACCCGTTGTGGGTTTGATCCACACTTGGAGAAATTAAATATTTATTTAAATTTATACTTAGATTTCTTCACTCTAGTGTCGAGGCAAAGCTCGGCAGTGAGTTCCGCCACTCAATATGCCCCCAGAATTCAGTAAAAAGTAGGGAACGGAGTGAGAGTTAGTGGAAACTGAACACTACACTAAATTATGATATTTTCTTGATTGTTATGTCTTATAGTCAACTAATAAGAATCTTTATATTTAAATTACATGGATTATATTAAAAAAAATAAATTTAAAATCAACCACAATTTATTAAATTAGTTATTTATTTAATCAGATTTTTAAAGCGAGCCTGTATTCAATCATTATTAACGTGAACTCAATCATTATTAAATTTAACAATACATATAAAATTAAAATTTAAAGTGTTTTCATCGTAAATTGATTTTTCAATTCAACCACTATACAACTTAATATATAGCTTAAGCCCTAAAGTGCTCACTCTAGTCTGATTTAAATGTTTCTTTGTCACAAATATTTAAAAATATACTTGTTAAAAAATTATTTAAAAAATCCCACGGAGTTTCTTGCGTCGGTTCTTTTCAGGTCTGAGGCAACAACGTCATTCTAACATTTAACTTTAGTGAACAGGTGGTAAATTATATGACGTTCAAAAGATTAAGTATGTAATTTCTTATCTTAAACAAAATTATTTTACTTTGGCTTTGGCTTTGACTTTGACTTTGATTTGATTTTGACTTTATGGAATAAATACGTTTATCTAATAAAAGGTACGTATTGTATTATATGTATAGTATGTACTTATAGAAATTTATTTAACTCCTTAAAGACTATATTGGTGTAAAAACACCCAAGCAGATTTGGTTTTTAGTCGCTACATTCTTTAATTTTTGTCACAGCGATTTGCTTGGGTATCCTCCTGAATTGTGTAGCCCTTGAACATGCGACAGAAGTGGTCGTTTTCATATGCTATTTTTGCCATACGCTTGCCCTCTAGGTGTATCGAGTACCCGTAACAGTCATAGTGCCCTATTGATGAACAATGTAAATGTTGACCTTTTTTATTATTTTTATTGGAAAATGGAGATTTAGCATGCATAATGCGAATTTTTGTTTGGATTATGAGACCACGATAATAGATGTTTGATAATTAGACAGAAGGTTAAAAATATTTAAAAAGTGAAAAAAATATCCCTTATTACTGTAAATTTTATCACGTAGAATAACTGATCAGTCGCTCCAAAATATCCATGTTATATAGATAGATATAGATATCGTAATTAAATATAGATATATTTAATTACGATACCTTAACCGGTGGATATAATTAGTTCTGTTTTTAATAGGCGTACTTAGAGCGATATCAGAAGGTTTAACCAACTGTTAAACTGTGTTTTAACTTAGATAAAGTTCTAAGCTTGGCCATTGCGATCGTGCCCACATAATAGTAAAAGTTAGACGTTTCGTATCCTCTGTGGCTTAACTCTTGATTTAAAATTAGATGTTAACTAAGGCGATTTTAAATATATGATGGCTTCGTTATTTTTAGATTAATTTAACATACTTAATTTGACCTACGTATCCAATGCTTGTATTTTTTGAACTGAGATCAAAACGTATGACCGTAGCTATGACTATTAAAATAAAACCAACGGATTAAAACTTGTCCGTTCCAAGCAAATTTGGTAGTACTCAGCTTCATACGAGACAAAGGGGATTGGCAAGATATAGAAAAAAAACTCCTTGACGTTGTATCCTGCACACGGCACAACATTCAACACGTTACCAAAACTAAGAAAAATTAATTCTGGTGCTGCTGTAAATTCTTTATTATGGATTTTGAAAATCTTATATATCGATTTTTGAAATCAGCAGAAATTTATGGTTTATTGTGAATAAGTCTATCTATCTACTACGCAATCACGACCAAGCCGCTGATGTGATTGTGATAAAATTTCACATAGAGATACTTGAAGGTCTTGGGATCAACTATAGGCTCATGTTTGTAATATTCTCGATATAAACTAAATGTCTATATTAAAATGTCTTTGTATTTGATATGCAATTTATTGTCTGATATGTTAATTACAACCGTGCTAAGCAATCGTCGCTAAACAGCAAGGAATTTCGTTGTTTTAAGAAAAGGTCGTCCAAAATGCTTCTTGAATGTTTACATGACGTGCACTGAAAATGCGATGGTATATGTCTAAAGATTAAGCCACAGTTACCAATTTAAATTAAATGTATTAAATATTTAATTTACATTTATCGGGTTAAATTTAATATTCATCCTTCTTAAAATAAATAAGAACTACCTTTAGCATTTCATCTAGATTGAAATTATATTTTACTGTACATCATTATAATAACTAATTTGGGACATATAACTGATTCAAAAAGACCTAGTCTACGAGGCGCACGTTGTGTGGGTGTGCGGGAGCTTGGTTTTGGGTATGACCGACCCGTACGGGCAAACGACGCTGAAGGTTTTGTAAATTTTGATACATTTTTGGTATACTGCAAATTTTCATGTGGTTATTTGCTGTTTATAAATTTTTGCTGTTTAATTCATATTTTTCTTCTGTTCTCTTCGCTTAGTTCACTTTATTAACAAATAATAAAAGCTTGTTCTAAAAAAGGTTGTTTGTTTGAAATATTCACTTTTTAATTTTTGGGGAAAAAATTATAATAATAATTGTATTAGGCTTTTATAGAGTAGTTAAAACGAAAGTGGTTTCATCTAAAGTGGTGTTGACAAAAAACTCTGTATAATGATAATAAAACATCACTTCATGGTTTTAACAACCTTTGTTTGTGCTTATGATGAAAATTTATTGTTATAAAATAAACATTATCACGCTTAAAAATGAGACTGCAGTATTTTTATTTCAAAATATTATGTTTATACGTTTACAAATTTCAGGGTAGACCTGGGCCTTATTATACATTGAAAAGGTAAACCTACGAGTGGGAAGCGGAATGTCTTAAGACTAGATTTCCTCTACTTACTCTGCTTATCCTTCTATGTGCGAGATACAGCGTGAAGCTGTATGCAGCGTGATAATTTATGACGAAAGATGCCAAATAGCAGACTTTAAAATATCTATGAAATATAACCCTGTTCATTCCAAATTCTTTGTCGGTATATTATAAAGAAAGTTGATATATTAAAATGCTATCAATCCTTTTTGCATTACGCTCAGAACAGTTTCAAAGTACAAAGTTTGTAACGAGCAGGTGAAACTGAACGTTAAGTAAATGATATATTGTGTGTTCTAGACACGAGATACAGATATTTTTTTTTTAAATAGTGTAGTTCAGAAATTGTTTTTCAAAGTTACTTATAATGTATTATATTATCAAATAATGTAAGAAAATATGTAAAGTTTTATCATCGAGGCCAGTTGTAACGAAGGGGCACAAGTGTCTGACTGTAAATGCGACTGGTTATGAGTTCGATCCACACTCGAGGAAATAAAATATTCATTTAAATTTATATTTTTATTTCTTCGCTCCGGTATCGAGGCAAAGCACCGCATTGAATCCGGTCACTCATCACGATATGTTTCAGAATTCAGTGGAAAATGGAGAACGGAGTGTCTCAACACTAGGTTCCCTCTGCCTAACGTGCTATGTGCTATATGGGATACAGCATGAAGCTGATTACATTATAAATTTTAAATTCAATTGTTTCTCTCGGGAAATATTTCTTGATTCTATTCTCCATCTTTTGTAGATACTTGATTCTAACTTTAATATATTAGAAAACTTTAGATAGTTTTCACACCTACATAAGATTCACTTTCACGCGTATTATAATTAAATTACACGACCAAGTTGGCGGTTACGTGAAAGTTTGTTGGCAAAGGACTACTTAAAGACGAAATAGATCCCTCATAAATTATTTCTGTATAATTTTCTGGCTACCTAAATAAACTGGTTCTGTATTGTATGCTATACATATTTACTTAATACTAGTTTTCAAATCGCGCCTTCACCCGCGATCAAAGTACATTTTAATTCATGTAAAATAATTTTTAAACATTCTGGTTGAAGACTAATCTCTATATATAATAAGACAGTAAAAATATTTTGTCTGTACATTTAGTAATTTTGACTGAAATGGATAGAGGGACACTTAAAAAGACTAATAGAAAGCAAAAAGATTTTTTTTGAATTTCTT
>DWQW01011165.1:0-11622 GCA_018249695.1 Heliconius erato demophoon
GGATGTGGTGCTGTTCAATTGTTTTTCAAAATTTGCCATCCTGTTGCCAAGTGCTTCAGCAATGCTTCTATGGACTTCTAGAATGTCCTCTACTCTAGCCATATTGTTTTATGTATATTTTATTTATATTATATTTATCTTATTGTGAAGTTTGTAAAATTAAGGAGCCAGCAGGTGATGTTGTATTTATGCACTTAAAGACATTAAATGCAAAATAAATTATTTCTTATCATTTGTATTCACTATTATTGTTTTATTTTTCACTTTTAGATCGTAAAAACTGTTTTATAATGAATTTATTACAATAAAATCGAAGAGAGCAAAATTTAAAGCGTGTGCACTTTTTCACACCTACCGCCAAAAAAACGATTTAAGTTAAATATTTCGAAAAAAGCTATTTAAATATGTGGACTCTCTGTCTGTTATCTGTAGTTGCTTAATTAACAGATAATTATGTCGAATTATAAGCCTAGTTTAAGTAACAATTTAAAACAAAATTGGAAATGAGCTCATAACTTTCGAAAAGTAACAAAAATATATAATAAAACAAATTTATATATTATAAACATTGCTGCTAGGAAAGAACTTATAATCATCACATATATGGATAAACATCGTAAAATTGAAAAAAAAATCCTACGTCTAAACTGTTGGAATTATCTTGATTGATTTCTTTAGGTATGGGTTTGAAATATTTTACACTATATGCTGTTCCCTTTAAAGAAGCACTTACGCTTCCATTCTGTATACAGTCACGTCGCTGCGCTACGATGGCGTTTATTTATCTATTTATTATTTTTTTGCTTCACACTGTAGCCTGCTGGAAAGCTACTTTAGCGAAGAAATTTCGTTCCCATTAAGACACTTCCGCTACCTTTCGGCGGAACTTGAGTCATTGCTAGTTGAATGGCACAACGTCACGCTTTGCCTTTTTACTAGAAGGGGAAATAAGAGTATATACTTCATTCCCCCGAGTGGCAATCGAACCCACAACCTGTCGCATTTACAGTCGTACGCCTGTGCCCTTGCGCCATAAGGGCATCTATTTATATATCCAATGAATGGTCGTGGACAAAACGTTGGAAATTTCATAAGAAATTCAATATCTTCAGGCTTTATTGAACAGATAATCCAATTTATCCAGTAATGAGTTTTCTGCGTAACCTTTATTAAGTCGTAGTCACACTATCTCGGGAACTTTGTTGCGTAAGGACCTTGTTTATTTTTATTTTTACTAAGGATACAAATGGCGCAATGGAAAAAAAAGCTCTTGACCGACAGACGAAAAATAAAATGATCTTATAAGGGTTCCTTTTATCCTTAAAAGGTACGAAACAACAAAAAGGACGAAGATGACGATCGTCGAATGATTCATTCTTCTAGTGTTTTTCAAAAAGAAAAATCTAGTGTCATAAATTTGCTACGTTATTACTGCTTGCATTGACCTACAATGGAGCACACATTTCCTGTAAGAGTCGTTTGCGATGTACATCCTCCTATATATATACTATCTAATTAAGAAAAAAATCTGAAATCTATATATTCTCACTTAAATCTTAAATAATAATAGCCTTTAAAGTGGGGCAAAATCTGATATTAAAGCCGCTAGTTCAAGTGAAGTATCAGATAAAAGGGCTCTGGCTAATCCTCAATTTATGAAATAGCTCCAATTTTTGAACGGAACCTTCAGTGGGCGAGCCTGACTCGCGTTTGACCGGATTTTGTAAAAAGCAAACCTCGTCGTCTCGCGTCACGACTCTACTCAAGGCATGACCCTCGACATTATTGATCAAATTACTTCAGTGGTCAAATAAAAGTCAAAACACAATCTCTAAAAAATCAACAATTACTTTCTGTTCGATCGTTTCCTCCGAAGCTCACAGCTGTGACTAAACGCTGTTGGTAAAATATCTAATTGTCCAAAAGTCGATTAACATAGCGAGTCATGTTGTAAATAGTTGTTATAAGTAGATAATAATAAAACTAATCGATATATATCTATAGTAATATTATTTCCGTTCTAATCGCTTCCTTCGACATATATATTAAAAAAACATTTTTTTAAGTATGATTCCCTTGACTTGTAAAAAATACGTTTCTATATATATATAAACGTATGGCTTCCAGAAAACGCGGGTCCCGCTACGTTACTCTTTTATTTATAGTATATTTTAAAAATATTGATCTTTTTTTTATTATTTGTTCAAAACGTTGTTTTGTGTGCAATGGGACTTCCCATTCTTCATCTGACTTCAAATATGATAATTGTAAACAGTGATAGGTTGGTTTGTTCACTCTGAGGACGTGTGACCACCAGGTGACCCGTACGCTCGTTTACCTTGTTTTTTACAATAAAAAATGAAGAACAAATAACGGAATGTTCTTAAATTTAGTTCTTTTTTTGTTAGCTTCTGTCTTTTGCATGACGTTGAAAATAAAAAAGTCTATACACTACGTAAACTTTTTCACTTTTTAATGTTCCTTTATATCACGGGTAGGCAACGGAACTTATTTTAAGATACACCGCTGAAGGAAACGAGATAAACGATTTCTCTACACACAGCTGAGTCCTATAGTAGCTGATATGTTTAATCAATAGTTATAAATTTTTTACCTAAAAAAATACGTTTGAATAAGTAATTTGCTGATAGATGATGATGATGATGACTTGCGACCAGTTCTACAAACGTACCAATACGGACGTATTCAATAGTTCCTAGTTACTTTTTAAAAAAGTTTCCTTCTTACAGCTAGAAATAATATTAAAACTATTTTCAAAATATATCTCATAATTAATGCAACGTCACGTCGTACTCATATACGGAATATATCCAATCTTTAAATAGAAATATCAATAATATATTCACTGAAATCGTCTGGGTTTATTAAATAAGGTATTTGGATATTGATTGCTCCACGCTGTATGCCGTATATAGTAGGGTAGGCAGAGGGAACCTATTATTAAGACACTGCATGGTGAACGCACCGGACAATTTTCAAGACATTCTATATTGAACGACACAACAACGCCCCACTTTATCTTATAACCAGAGCGAGGAAATAAAAATAAATCATTCTCCAACATACACACAGGACCTTCAAATGTAAGGTTTACAGCCACACGCTGTACCGTTGCGCCACGACGGTTTTATATATATTAAAAATAATTAAAATAAATGAAAATAAATAAATCAGCAAATGTAAATGAAAATAAATAAATCAGTTTCACGCTGTATCCTGTACACAGCAGGGTAGGCAGAGGGAACCTAACATAGTATTAAGACACTGAGTTCTGGAAGCATAGCGTGTTGAGTGGCAGAACTCAACTCCGCGTTTTACCTCTATCTAAGTTATGACATAACATCTGTACTAACATTTGGTGCAGGTGGATAGTGGGGCAGTAACGGCGGCGGATGGCGGCCGCGCTCGCCCTCACGCTCCTCGCCGCGATGCTGGCGCCCGCCGGCACTGCTGGTAAGAGAGGGGACTTAAGAGATTCCGTTCTCCGCTTTCTATTCAATATCAATACATTCCGTGTTAAGTGACGCCCAACGCCGCACTTTGTTGCCATAGTGGAGAAATTAAAATAATTTAAGATTTTCTTGTTTTTGGGATTACTGTACAAGTAAAAAAGAAATGTTAAATTAAAATTAATTTACAATTTAATAATTGAATGCATTTTAAAAAATTATAAAAAAAATATTTAAATTTTTAACTAATGTTATCAACAGATAAATTATAAACCATAAATTTACCTATATAAAATAAATTATATTTCGTAGTAAATTAAATCTATATATTAAATTATTTTCTTCCTAGAGCGGGCGCGGCGCTCGACAGGCGAGGCGGCCGCTATAGAAATCCATAATGACCAAGAAATGCCAGAAATCCAACACACTGAGATGTCTCAAGCAGACATCGACGCGGCTGCCCAGGCCGAGGCGGAGGCGGCCGGAGTGCCGGCTTGGAGGGACCTCTGGTACTCATCCCTGGAGGCCCTGAGACGAGAACCTACCATCAACAATACTCAGGAAGACATACTAGTTCAGCTAGGAGGAGTAGCCTTCTTGCATTGTCCTGTCCGAAATCTTGGCGAAAGAGGCGTAAGATTATATTATTTTACATAATTTTATTTCAGTAAGCAAGAAATAATATCTATTTACTTTTATATTTATATTATGTTAAAGTCCCGCAATTGAATGTCTTGCCTGTCCAGATAAATTGATAATTATGGTCGCTAAAATGGAACAGACAGAGAAACCCTGTGTCACTGCACCACGATCGAATTATGTAAGAGTGATATAAAAAAATAAATAAATCAACTTCACGCTGTATCCCGCACGCGGCAGGGTAGGCAGACGGAACCTAATGTTAAGATACCCCGTTCTCCACTTTTAGTGAAATTCTGGAGGCATAACGAAAAGAAATGAAAATATAAATTTAAATATTTTATTTCCTCGATTGGGGATTGAACCCATAAACGGTTGCGTTTAAAGTCACACTTTGTGCCCCTACGCCACAACTGGCATCAATTTTATTTAGAATAAGTATATAATTAAAGCATTATCTTACAACTACCTCCTAGATATCGTGGGTTCGTCGTCGGGACTGGCACATCATTAGTTCAGGTGTCTTCATGTACACAAACGATGAACGATTTCAGGTATGATTCTGAATATTTATATTTATTTTATTTAAATTTAGTTTACGTACTTATATTTTTAAATAAGCTTTATTAGAGAAATTAGTGTTAAAACACTCCATTTCCCCACTTTCCGCCCAATTATCGTGATACTACGTGTTGCCACTGAACAGACAGATCTCAACGCCAGGTACCACTACCTCGCGATGTAATTGAAACGGCTCTTTCATATTTAAACTTATTCTTTGTAAAACAAGTAAAATAAAATAAATTTATTTTTATCACATAACTTCGACCACTTGTACGTATTAGTTCTTATTTGGCGATAAATAAATGTTCAATATTTTATAATTGGTTCAAACAATATATTATATATATATAATCTATTTTGAATGGCGGAACTCAACAGCGCAATTTAAATAGAGTTCTCTCTCGTCGAATTGTAGTCTTTCGCAAAAAGTTTTCGATACTGGAGCTTTGAAACTTTCCTAAACTAAAAGTTGTAACAACCATATATGAATTTCAAAAAGTAAAAAATGCCTATGCTTTGACGAGAAGTGCAAATTTAAAAATTTATGTAAAAAAATCATATTACTACATACGTTATATATGTACCTAGTACTTATTAGAAACTAAACGTATTAGAAAGAATATGATAAAACAATAAGTCATTATCAAAATTAAAACCTGAAAATATAAATAATCGCGTCACACATAAAATATTTCTTCTGTATTTGCCTTAAATAATATACAAAAGTTATTTTGTAAATGTTAATAAAAAAATTGCTTTACGCTGTACCACCATAGTGGAGATGGGACTTAATGTTAAGATACTCCGCCCAATTAAATATTAAAAAAAAAAAGTTCTTTTTTTGTTGTAATTTAACTATGTTATTGTGAAAAAAACGCTGCCTTTAAGGAGTGATAACAATTGATAACCTATTTTTTCCGAATAATTAACATTATTGATGAATATCAATAATTATATTCATCGATTTTTTTCAACAGATTTCAGCATGTTTCTAATGCTAATTTTTCACTTTAAAACATATGGTATCAGAAATGTAATTCCTATTTTGAAATCTAGGAAATTAGGTCAAGTCTATTATTCAGGTCGAGAACTAAGTCTATGTGATTAAATTTATTTTTCCAGCTTCACGAAGACTCGCGAATATATGTGCTGCTCCACATATAGTAGAGTTGACAGAGATTTTATTTTAAGATTCCGTCGTGTTTTGTGATTGTTTGGACTCTGCGTATCGAATGATGGATCTTAACGCAGAATGACCGAAAAATTAATGTATATCTCCGAGTGACCAAAAATAATAATAAGAAAAAAAATGTTTTCACTTTGATATTTTGGCAAGCTTCCCTTAATATTTAGCTTTCGTTTTATCTATAAATCATAGAGATACCATCTTAAAGAATGTTGTACGACAAAATTGGTATAAAACAACTAAAGTTTTACTTTTAATATAGATATAGATATAGTTTTGAAAATTATATTATTATGAGAAAACGAACGTGATGCAGAGCAGGCGAAGCTGCGAACGGGTCGCTAGTCAAATATACTCGCATATTTATTATGCTATAATCTAAGAGCGTTATTCCCGCAGGTGTTGCACAGTGAAGGATCCGACGACTGGATATTACAGATAAAATACGTGCAGAAACGCGACAACGGCACCTACGAGTGTCAGGTACGTATTTAACTAACTATTGTATTTGGACTTGTAATATCTTTATTTCTACCGTTCTGTATATGGATGCGATGTCACTCAGGTGGTTTGGGCACGTCGAGAGAATGAGTGATAAAGAATGGTAAAAAGATGAAGCATGATTGAGTGGTAAGAGATAGCCTAAGAGATAGCCTTAGGATAACGTGAGGCTTAAAAATATTTTTTGTGAGGCTAGAACAAATTAATCAAAAAAATGTAGTGATAGTTACTTTCGATATACTTAGGGATGCAAGAAAAGAATAAATGCCGTTTAATATGCCGTTGCATGATTTGATTGTTAATGATTAATGCTTAGGATATGTCTCAACAGGTGTCAACAGGATCAGGCACGCTGTCACGACTCGTCCACCTCCACATTGTGGTGCCAGAAGCTTTCATTCTGGGTGCGGACGAGTACCACGTGGACGCGGGGTCCACTATCAACTTAGTTTGCATCATAGAAAAGGTATTATAAATGAATAATATATACTTTATAATTTCTACATAAAATAATAAAAGATTGTAGAATATTGGGCAAGTGTGGATACAACTTTAAACGTTTCACTCATAAATAAAAATATCAAAACTAATTATAAAAATAAACGAACTTCATTCAAATAACTTTCAATAAACTACATACCTATAATCCATATTATAAACATAAGTTTTCTCTTGGGATGACACTCAATTTCTTCAAATTCACATCTCGAAAACTGCTGAACGGATTTTGATAAAACTACACATGTTTTTATTCCGATATTTAATTTCTAAAAATCACGTGGACAAAGCTTACAAATATTATCCAATGTCAAGATCATCAAACACATACATACATACATATCAAACGTCGAACCTTCAATATTTGTTATCACCTACATATCTAAGAATGATCGATATCAACACGTCATCACCATTTATAATAAGTAGAAATGTGCAAAGCAAATTTTTCCCCACCTGAAGACTTGTAGACTGTAGATAAATTATCTTTTAAGTGAGACTTGACGCGAAGTCGCTCCGAGCTCGCCGACGAGGTGTTTTATAGCCACGAGTCATCGGAAAAACAGAATAAAAAAAACGTTGGCGTCGATGTTTTCGCTGCAAATGGAAAATACTTTAATTGTTTTCAGGAATATTTTAAAATTATGTCACTTTGTAATGAAAAATTGCATTGTTCTACATTTTCTTGTGTATGTACATTCATATTATGTATTTTGTGCATATGACGTTATGTACGTTACCAGACTAATATAATATCTCCGATATTTGTTCTTGGGCGTTCGGGTACGTGATCCCGGATCCTCGAGCCACCACTTGTTATATCTCCATCCAGTCCATGAAAGTGTTGTCCCTCTCTTTAACTCTCCTCCCTATCCTCCCCTTTTACCTATCCTTTTCAATTTTTCTATTCCTATCCCTTCGATTTTTCCCCACAAAAGGGTTTTGGAGGTCAGATGACAGTCAGCTCCATTTAAAAACCGTTATCCGCCGCTATAACAAAGACATCAAATGAGACTGGTTACATACACACGGGGACATCGCACTAAACCTGCATAGCATACATTAAATTGACTACTTATTGACCAGATGGTGTCAAATGGGCAGGCTAACTAGGAGTGTCAGGAAAGTAACGAGGAGTGTAATCGATAAGAAGACATGGTGGGCGTTGCACCAGTGGGCGTTTAGTTTCATTATCCAACATTACAAGAGAAGGGGCAGCGTTCAAGATTGTGGTAGTTATATTGGCATTAAGCTTATAAATCATACTATGAAACTCTTGGAGCGCATGATTGATATCAAACTCCGCCAAGAGTGCTTGTATTTCTGAATCTTAATATGGATTTCAGTCGAGATCGGGCTCTTTAAACGCCGTTTTCGCCCTCAGAATTTTGATGAAAGAATAGAGGGAAAGAAGGGGAGCTCTGCATGTGGCTTTTTTAGATCTGTAGAAGGTCTTTGACTATGTGCCTCGTCAGTGTATCTGGTGGGCATTGTGATCCAAAGGGCTCCCTGTGGCATATATTGGGATTATTAGAGCCATGTATCACTACTCTGCTTCTATTATTAGGTCCGTTGTTGGTAACACCAATCCTGCCAGATTTCAGTGGAGTTTCACAAGAGCTCAGCTTTTAGTCCGTTTTTGTATAATCTTGATGTTTTCCAGGTTAATACTTTCCTAGACAAAATACGTTTAGTTTTTTCACTTTACACCTCGTAGTATTAACTATGGACAGCAAATGAGAAGAGAATCCTAAATTTACCTTCTCTATTTGCCTAACCTTACTTAAATAATATACATATTACATACTTAATAATAAAAAAGAGGATCACACTATCACTCATTTAATATTTAGGGTAGGCATGTGGAACCTAGTGTTAAAGCTCTCTGTTCCCCACGCCCCGCCCGTGTGTAGTATTTTCGTTGTTGAGTGGCGGATCCCAACGAAGTGGACGGAGCATTGAAATGAAAATAATTCTTTCCCCGTGTCTTTATCGAACTCACAACTATCGCGTTTACAGTCAAGGCGACTCTGTGTATATCATACATAATTTTTCCACACAACTATCGTCTATGGTAGTGTTTCTGGTTCGACAAACGTAATTTTTTAAAAATTGCACCTTCCTCTACCTTAAATCCTGGCAAGGCACCTATAGAACTCTTACTGCAAGCATCCAAATCCAACTAACTAAACCGAACCAGTCCCCAGTACCACCACAATACGTGTTCTGGTACCACAACGCGCGCATGATCAACTACGACGCGTCGCGCGGCGTGACGGTGGCGACGGCGCCGGGCGCGCGCACGCAGTCCGCGCTCGCCATCCGCGCGGCCGCGCCCGCGCACTCCGGGAACTACTCCTGCCGCGCCGCCAACACCGAGCCTGCGCATATATATGTATACGTCTCGGAGGGCAGTGAGTATCGTTATTATTTGTTCTATTTTTATTAAAGGGTGCTCATTACCTCGACACAAAATTAATCGAAAATTGAACGGAAAGTGGAGAACATAGTGTCTTAATACTAAGTTCTTCTGTCTACCCTGTTAAGTGGGAAACACAGCGTGAAGCTGCGAGATGAATAATGTGTATATAATACAATCATGTTTTTTTTAGTTTCTTTCTTTTTTATTGTTATTATTTATTTCCTTATTAAAATAATGAAAATAGAATTTACTCTGCGCCAATCGCTACGATCTCTATATACCTCATTTACCTACACCATCCACTGTCATTGACCTGTGGATACATACCTTCTGGGGGTACTCATGCTTTCTACGTGACCATCTTCCAATATCATCCATACTGTGTTCTCGAAGGTCAGCTGTGGTCTCCACTTGCCTCTCTTACTACTCACTCTTTTTTTTAACAGGTGACAAAATGGCGGCGACATTAAGCCGAAACTCAGGAACTACGCGTCGCTGCTGGCTGGTTCTACTACTTCTTACATACATAGCGATGCCATCTCAAACACACAGTATATTCTAATATACTAGCCATTATAAATAATAACCATTTTCCATTTTTACTTCGTGATTTTGTGTGGTTTTAAGCGGTTATAAGCCAACTATATCTCTTTATATAACTAAATATTGTTAAGGAAGTCTACCGTAAATATGACAATCCTTATAAATTGTAGTCTAAAGTCTAAACTGAATAGATTTTTTTATTAGGTAACTACAATTTATGAAAATTGACAAACTTAAATTTGTGGACGCATACATTCATTCATCTTGAAATGAACTACAATTATAAATAAATGTGTAATATAAATGTTAATTTCGATATTTTTTCTTTATTTAAACTACAAGTTCTCACTTCTTGGCAAATTTCATAACTAAAGGTTTACGAGAAGTACTCGATTTTGATTACCGCCGCGTAATCTAGTTGGCAACGTTAAGTTTGCGACCTTGTTGTTGTTTGCATTTTTTTTGTATGAAATGACTATAAATGTTCACCTTTATCCTTTATTTGTATAGTAAATTCTTACATCGTGCCAATTATCATAACTGGTCCATAGAAAGTACCCTATAGGTTTTAGCTTACGCGGTGAATTTCATACAAAATGTATAATTGGTGAAGTTGCATTTCTCTACTAATTTTACTACTTGAAATATTACTTGGATATTTGATATTAATTTCTTCAAAACTAGGTCTGTGCAGTTTCTAGATGAATAGTCTTGACAGATGGACAGACGGATAACAAACTGATTTATAATATATAATTGTTACGGAACCCTTGTTTTTTTGATTTCCTTTTGAGGAACCGGAACCTTAAAAATATTATTTTAATAATAAGGACGTGAAGAAATAAACAGAAAGAATATCGCGCAACAGTAAGCAGCTGAGCGGATGCTAGCTTAAATCAAAAGCAACAATAATTTCAGATATAAATTAAATTTATATAAGAAATATATAAATGAATATATTGAATGAGTGAAATTTTAAAACTTTAAATAATAAAAGTTGGTTTATAACCGGCCGTTGTGTAAGTAATATATGATGTCTACAATGAGTACTTCTAAGATATTCTCTAAGAAATATTGTTTTTTTTTCAGTGATTGAATTGGGTATATGATTATAAGCAAATTTATAACAAAAATGGAAAAAAAATATTAAAGCTGCTATTTAGAACACAGTTATTTGTATTTGAATTAATTATTCGATCATAGATAGATCATTTACAAAAGTTTATACACATACATTATGGAAGTAAACAAAAATAACTAAAAACAAGCCAATTAACATAAAAAAAAGTGACACACTTTGTCCTTTACTTGCATTGCTTTAATGCTTGATTTAAATGGCAAAGTCTTGTTATAATATATTATATTACTACTAACCTCAAGCTGTATCTAGCAAAGTAGGCAAAAGAAATCCGGGAACCGAATGTTAAGACATTTCCGTTCTCCACTTTCCGCCGAATGTTGGCAATGTGCGTTAAGTGGCGGAACTGAACGCCGCTAAATACGCCGCAAAAATTATTATTATGATTGAAAACAGTTCCAGCAACCTACTTAAGAAACATTTGTTTTAATTGCAGAGTTCCTTCAAAAAAGCCTAAACTTCATTGAGAACCCTTTAACCTTAATTAAGGGTAATTTTACTTAATATGAATCAGTCTTATAATCATGTTCCCTATTCCCTCGTCGGTACTGATAAAGCATTTCTTGCTCAAAGCAAATAGATAAATTGTTACTATCATAATTTGTACAAAATTTTTAAGACAATTATAATATAGTTAATGTTAAGAGGAATGTATTATTGT
>DWQW01011166.1:0-11622 GCA_018249695.1 Heliconius erato demophoon
CCGAAGGAAATTAATTATCTGTTGTAGTACCATTTTTTTTTCTTTTTAATTAGCCTATTTGTATACAGTTTTGTTACTAAGCGTTGTAGGCCTTGTGTATGTACGTAAATAATAAAATACGATATTACTTTTGAAGCTAGATATATAACCAAGGAAAATACTTTTTAATGATTATACAAGACCGAGGCCAGTCGTGGCGCAGGGGCACAAGTGTGTGACTGGAAACGCGACTGCTTGTGGGTTCGATCCCCAATCGAGGAAATGAAATACCTATTATTAAATTTATATTTTCATTTCTTAGCATTAATGTCGAGGGAAAACGCGTAGTTCAGTTCCGCCACTCCACACGTAATGTCTCCAGAATTCAGCGAAACATTAAAAAAAAACTTGGGAAACGGAGAGTTCTAACACTAAGTTCCCTCTGGTTACCCTGCTATTTGTGGAACATAGCGTGAGGCTGATTATACATATATTTTATTATATTTCATATGAAAAAAATACAGCATTTTCCTATTTTTCATAATGATTTTGATTTGAATGTTGGCTATACGTCAATCCACCATGCCAAATTCTTCACTCATGTTTAATACATTGTTCTACTTGATGTATTGTGATATCTATGTACCTCCTTGCATTCATTATAAATATATTATTGGAGAGATGGAAACATTTAAACGTAAACAACACTTTTTATTTCGCAGTAGATTCTCTAGCTATTAAAGATCCGGATACCGCCTCTTTCTACCCCCTGGACTATAGCGGACTTTCAGTATGTTGAGTGATTACTATTGCGCATATATGTAGTCAACCTCGTCCCAACTGCAATGGCATTTACAAAAAAAATGCTTTACGCTGTATCCCAACCACAGCAGGGTAAGCGGAGGGAGCCTAGTGTTAAGACGTGTTACGTGTTGAGACAATGGCTTTTTATTTCCAGAATAATACTAAAATTAGCTTCACACGAACCAAGAACTTGCGACCTCCATAAGAAAATGTTACAAAACTAAATTATGTTAAAAGTGACTAGGCAACACATTCTAAACAAAAATTTACATACACTTAAAACATAGTTGTATTATTTTCAATGTACTTGCTATATATAACGTGTTAATTAAAACATCAAAAATTAATCTTAATTGTTAACCGTCGTGGAATATTCCTGGCTGGATTACAATTAAATTAAAATATGGCCTATAACTCTATAACAATGCGACAATAACCAACTAACCCAACAGTTAGTTACGAAAATAAAAAAACGCGCTTTTGTATTTGTGTATATAATATATAAATTGGTACCTCAGTGGGACCTTTAATTATTTAATTATCTCTCTCTTAAGTGTAAATGGCTGTGTTAATAGTACTATTATATTTCATTTGGATATGCAAACGAGAGATTTTCACGCAGTATTTTTCCGTTGTTAAACCGTACACGTAGCCCTCGTGGCGTGGGACAGAGTTGACTGGAATAGCAATGGTGGTGGGTTCGATACCACTCGTTGGAATATTAACTATTTATTTATTTTCTCAAGTGGAAATCGAACTCACATGTCTATAAGTATTTTTTGAATGTAAAATCGCGATTTTTCTACTGAAAACTAGACTAACGAGGCATTGAGTTATTTAAATTAAAATATGACTTGAGTGCGCAAGATATCTTTTCATAATTGATAAATTTGACCTACATCCTAATAAAATAGATAAATTGCAACGTATTTGGTTCATTTGTAATATTGTAAACAATTCATTTTGATGATAAGAAGCTACTTCCGTAATGTAAATACTACCATCATCTGTTTAAATCGTTTATTGAAAAATACCTTTTTTTTCCATTTTGTCTCACTCTGTTGATAAATAATAATTTAAACAATAACTTTTCGCCCTATCAAGGGCCCACTGTGTTGCGAACACCGCGTTAAATCTGCTTAGATTGGAGTAACATCAGACTTAAAGTAAAGATTACGATAGCATCTTCTTACTATACAACTAATTATTGCTTAAAAATTTGAATTTTAAACATTTTTAACATCGTTGCTAATAAAATATACTTTGGCTGCATACATTATTCTCTGGTAATCTTTCTTCTTGATTACTTTTCCAACTTCACGCTGTATCGCTGGGGAGGCCAGAAGACATAACCTCAAGACATTCTGTTCTTCCCATTTCTCTAGACTTTGAGATAATATGTGTTAAATACCGGAACCCAATGCCAAACACTCTCTCTTACCAAATGCGAGGAAATGAAAATAATTTAATCCTATTTGAATTCACAACAATCGCATTTAGATTCTGACGCTGAACCACTGAGCCGTGACGGCCGATTTTTCTTTATAAATAAGAATAAAAAACCGGCTATGTGCGAGTCGGATTCGACTACCAAGACTTCTGTACCAATTTCAGGATTGTAAATTAATGGGAAGTACAACTTATAAAAATTGAGTTAAGTCAGTTTGCACGCATATGCAGTAATTTTGTATGAAAACATTTCATTTTTTTTATTGTTATAAATATTTTGTTGTCAAATTTTCTAACTTCGTGCCAAATTCATGACGGTAGGTCCACGGGAAGTATCCTAAAGGTTTGGATTGCTCGGCTCATATTTTTAATTGCTAAGAAGACTAGGAAAACTTGATCTTTTAGACTTCTTCATAGACCTGAATATTTGATCTATATTTCAGTTTGGTAACTCCCCACAAAATAAACTCAAATAAATGACCTTGACAGACAGACAACAAAATGATCCTACAAGGGTTCCGCTTTTGAGCTACGGAACCCTAAAAATGAGTGAAATACTGCTATTTACATCTATTTATCATTGCATGCACCTAACAGTCGTGGCGTTTAGAACGCACACGGCAGCACGCGACAAAACGCTTAGTCGAATATGTAAAACCGATTTTTTATTCATTGGGTGCTATTTGTAAACAGTGGTTGTTTGATTGGCTATGAATAAATATTTCGGTTTTCGTCCCTTTTCTTGAGACCCTTTTTGTGGTTAAGCTTTCACCATTCGGTCTATACAAGTATTGAGTAGTTTGGTAGAGTGATACAATATGAAAAGTATAAATATTGGAAATCTTTTCTAACAAATCGCTTCAATAGATTATTTTTCATAAAATGCTAAAAACTGTAAATGCGACGTTTGTAGGTTAGATTTTCACTTAGGGGAAGTAAGTATTTTCATTATCTCCTCTAGCTCTATTAATTAAACAAAACGTGGTGTTTTTTTCTACCAGTTAATACGTAATACTCAACACGCAATGCCTCCAGAATCCGGCAGAAAGTGGGGAAGGGAGTGTCTTAACACTAGGTTCCTTCTGCCTACCCTATCTCCTATGTGCGGGATACAGCGTGAAGCTAATTTAATTTTTTAATACGTAATATTTCGAAAATTTAGTACTCTGTACTTCTACTTAACAATAGGTTCCCGCAGCCTACTTCGCCATATGCCGGATAAGCTAAAACAAAATATAAAGAAACACACAAAAAATCTGTACATATGTGTATTTAAGTAGAATCTTTACTCTACTAACTTTTCTTAACTCTACTTCATTACAACCAACAAAGTATGGTTAATAGCCATTCCTAGACACAATTGTACCTAATAAATTGCTAGACTTAATTAACTCGATGTTTTGAACTTAAAATAACTAACATTTTAAAGATTTTATATGGCACTTTAACACTAATCGTGTATATAGGTTTCTGGGTCAATGGAAATATTGAATTAGATATTATTGTAATAGAAACTCTTGTTATGCGTATCATTGACTAGTTTAAAAAGTTTAATCCGTTAATAAGCTTATTTGCTGTAATCCGTTTAAAACGTGAAGTTAATATAACCTCGATGATATCATGCTAAACTACAAAAAGATCTCTTATTTCCATATTTTACCATCTTCTGTAAAAGTTATGGGTGATCTCCTAAGTTGTAAGGGTTACGCTGACGTATTAAAGTACTTTCTCCACTGCGTGGCCACACACATCTTAAGTCAGGGATTTCTACCATTTTGTTAGCGAACTGAAAGATCTTAAGCTAGATAACAATGAAACCATGGTCTGTTCACCAGTATACCCATTAAAGACTGCATCAGGATTGTATATAATCCTGAATAGAATATGCCTATAGAATATCTGGAACTTTTAGAAAATTGGCTCACATTTTGATATCTAATGTTTAATTAACAATCTGATTCCATCCAACTTTCTACCACCTAGGTCCCACTTATAAAATTTCTAAAGTATCAAACCAACGATACGAATCAATCAAAGTCGAATCCAGGGAGTACGCGCGACAATTAAAATATCGTTGGCGGTAGTTTGATATAATAATTATGTCAACTGGCAGACGAATGCCACCTCAGTGTACCCGTGACCACGGACTACTGCAAAGTGTTCGAAACGTCGGTTTTCCAAAAATGTATAATACTAAATATACGCGATTCATCCGGTTAAATAGTTTCATTTAAAGTTTGTAATAATCGTGAAAATAAAAAACTTATTATATAACACTCCTTTTGGGCTCCGTCGCTAAAATATCACGACCTTTCAATAACGATCATCTATCTACTATTACTAAGGAAATATTGCGTGTTCAGAGGCGAAGCTTAACGCTGCGATTTATCTTGCTAGATTGATAGAGAATGAGAATTTTTCTCCAAACATACAAAAATGTAATATTCATAAATGTGATCGATCTAAGTACACTATGTTCGTTATTTTGAAATTACAAGATGCTAAATCACATACCCAGTGGTTCCACTGACAATACGGCCCTTTTATTACATTATTATAGACAGCTGATAATGAGAAAAAAAAGAAGTAAAAAATATATAATAATGAACATTTATATTCTAGTTAGTTACACTCCAAAGAATTTTATTATCTAATACATCTTAATTTATATATTCGTTAGTTGTTTTACATTTTGGTAATCTAGAAGTGATTTTTTTTATTGTCTTTAATTAAATAATTATAAGGCACTTGTGATTTACTTTAGATTTTTTTAACTTAACTTAACTTAACTTAGCTTCACGCTTTATCCCTTGCGGGGTAGTCAGAGAGAACGGAGCGCCAAACGCTACGGATTTAGATTTTTTTAATACTATTAATTTGTTGAAGTCAAATTTATTAAGTCATATTATGTAATTTAAATATTTATATAATAGCAATACCCGTTGGCAATTATAACTTGAGGGCTACTCAATCGTATGGTGCCACAAAATGTCTAAAATTAAAAATATTTTCCTTTTTTAGCTAGCCGCATAGCAGGGTAAGCAGAGCGAACTTAATGTTAAGTCACTCCATTCCCTACTCTACTATTTTCCTATTTTCGAGACGTCGCGTTTTAAGTGGCGGAACTCATCACTGCACTGTCTTGTTACCAGAATAAAAAATTTATTCCCCCAAATTGGGAATCGAATCTATAACCATCGCGCTTATAGCCAGACTCTGTATCAGAAGGCCTTTAATCAAAACTGTATTATATACATAAATCTTATTTATGCAATGGTACTACAAAAAACACTATTGCATTTTATTATTAAAAAAGCTTATTCAAATTTTACAAAAAAATGTCACATGCGTAAATTTTATTGTTTATGTAAATAAAGTACCGTGGGACAAACGGCCTTATTTTGCATTCATTCTAATGTTAATGAGCAAATTTCATAGTCAAAATATTTTATTTAAGTTATGAAATACTTTATAAATAAATAAATAATAAATTTAGAATATTTTAAATATTTATAAAATACAGATCTATATCTGTCTGCGTGTAAATATTTATAAAATAAACCAGAATTCGCACTTCTTGATAACTACCGTTCAAACGCTCTAGTCGATAATAACCTCTATGTTTTTTTTTCTATTAAATACTTATAAATTTTTCCTTTTCAAATCCTTGTTTTAATTTATATTGTAAGTCTCACTTCGTGCTAAATTTCATAACTGTAAGTCCACGGGACGTAGCCTATAAATATTTGATTACGCGGCGAATTTCATACAAAATACACCAAAATCGATGCATTTATGCTCGTATGTGCTTGATGTTTTCTAGGCTTCAAGGGACCATAGATCTGAATATTTGATATTAATTTTATCTGGATACCTCCACGCGATCTCTTGATAAATTGTCTTGACAGACGGACAAATTGGCAACAAAGTGATCTATCCTATAATAATTTAAGTTTTTTTACCATTTGAAGTATGGAACCCTAAAAACCGGTCGAGTCCAAGTCGGACTCCTTTACCGAGGGTTCCGTATTAATTTCAGAATTGTAGTCAGCATAAAGTACAACTTAAAAAAAATTAAGAGTACAAAGTTATAAAAAGTATTAATTTATAAAAATCGACAAACTGAAGTTTGCGGGCATTCAAAATGAATAAATAAACAAGTAAAACCAATTCCATTTAACGAACTATTTTAGAAAGTATATTAAATAAATATATTGCAGTCAGTTACAATCAGATTATAAAAATATGTATAATAATTACTTTTTGTTGTATCCCACAAGTGGCAGGGTAGGAAGCTTAGTGTTAAGACACTCTGCTTCCTTCTTTTCGCCGGATAAATACTTTTATGAGGCCAGTCGTGGCACAGTGGCACAAAGTGTGACGGTAAAACCGGTTGTGGGTTTGATCGCCACTCGAGGAGATGAAATATTTACTGAAGTTTATATTTCCAGTTCTTCGCTCTGATGTCGAGGACAAGCGCGGGGTTGTTCTGCTACAACACCTAATGCCTCCAGAATTCGGCAGAAAATGGGGAAGGGAGTGTCTTAACACTAGGATCCCTTTGCCTACCCTGTAGTGTGCGTTTTACGGCGTGAAGCTGATTTATTTTTAATTTAAATAAGTTTTTAAGTACTTTTATAGTATGCTTTACGTGTAGCCCATTAAATATAAGAAATCTTTCGTTGTCTTTTCGACGTTATTGTTTATATTCTACAGGTACCTCGGCTTATTATAAAAATTCAAAGTGAATATATTAATAATTAGATATTTTCCCTAAAAAAGTTATTTGTAGATGATCACCGAGCACTTGATGTGTAACGTTTATAATTAAATTAGGGCCATAGGTAATTGGACGGTTCTCACCGTTTCTAAGAAACAGGGCTTTTCAAACTTTGTAACTTTTGCGTCTAAGTACAAAAAATAATTTAAATGTAAATATTAGTGGGGATAGAAGTGTCTACACTAGGTTCCCTCTACCTATATGCGGAACGAGGCTTGAAGCAATGCCATAATTTTTTAATTGTTTATCAAGACAACTATTTTTAAGAGGTATAATATATTTTTTTATTGGCCTTTATGGCCAATAAAAAATTCGCTTTATGCGAAGCGAATAAATAAATAAATATTTGCAATTTAAGCTTTACTGATCCAGTTGTGCTGTACTACACTACAACTAAAATCCTTGAGTGTAAATCCTAATCCAACTCTAGAATTCACAGAAAAATAACTACTTACCTCAAATGAAAGAAAAAAAAACTAAATTTTAGTAATAATTATTATTTAATTAAATATATTTTCGAAAGCGACCCCTATATCACCCACAACTGATTCACCTAAGTCAGCGGTCACGCTTACCGCACCGAATAGATTGACTTGTTGATATTAACTGACACTACTCATATTTGGGTAAGTCTCGCCTATTGATGTTCCGCAGTATAACCACCGATTGTTTGTCACCAGTGAAATAGCTGAGGTAAGTTTTGTCTCTAATTGGGTTCTTAGCACGAAACGACCACTATACTATTTGGAGGCTATAACGAGTTGGGCACGATTAAGAGGCAATTATACTTAGTTCACAAGATAAATGTTTCCGGTGTGAAATTTTAGTTTGACAATCAGTGGACATTGTCGTTGAGGTTACTATGAATTGTGTTTTTTATTTGCTGATTTACTGCATATTATTAAGGACGTCTTGCCTTTTATTAATAAAAGGAGGATGTGGAACAGTGGTACAACATTTGAACGGTGTTGAGTTCCGCCACTCAATACGGAATATCCCATTATTACATTAGGTTTCTTCTGTCTACGCTGCTGAATGTGAGATACTGTGAAGCTAAAAAATATATGTGGTCTTAAATATTTGCTTTTCCTGCTCATTGTAAACCATAGACAGCAAAAATTTACAGGAGCAATGTACGACTAGGTCCAGTTTTTTTATTTTATTTTTAGCATCACCCAGTGTCTCGCACATAGCTGCGTACGCAGAGATAATCTGGGAACCTAGTGTTAAGACACTCCGTCCCCATTACAACACTTCCATTCCTCACTTTTCATCGGATTCTGGAGACATTGTGTGTTGAGTATTAAATATTTCATGTTCCCGAGTGATGCAACGTAAGGCTAAAAAAATCAGAGATAAACCAATACCAAACAGATTTTTGTATCATAATACTTATTTGGGCAAATACCAAAAATATTTGGTATCGATTTCGGTTCGGATCGGTTCTATATGTTATTTTATTTAGAAACTAACGCTGCGATTTGTTTCACTTGTTCGCAGAAAAAAAATTAACCCAAATATGCCTTTCTGTAGAAACCGAATCCACAACTATCATGTGTACTAGGTCAGAATTTTCCAAACATTATATTACAAAAGTATTTTATTTTCATGTTCACGCTGTATCCCGCATGTAACAGGGTAGGCGGAGTTGGACTGGAGGACACATTTCGCTGAATTTTGTAGACATTGCATATTTAATAGCGGAACTCAACGCCGTATTTGTTTTCGTTACCAGAGCAAGGAAATAAAAACAAAATATTTCATTCCACCGACTGGGAATTGAACTCACAACTGTCACGCCTTCCCCTCTGCGCCACTACACCACGACGGCATCTACTACAAGGCTGGACTATCATTATGATGCGCAAAATTTTCATATCACTTCATATCTTTAACAAATAGTACCGACTTGCATAGTTTTAAATAAACATTTTCTAAAAATAAATATAACTCACTCAATCTACAACGAGTATTTTGCTCTCGTTACACATCCCGATAGTGGCCCTGTGGCGCAACGGATAACGCGTCTGACTACGGATCAGAAGATTCCAGGTTCGAATCCTGGCAGGGTCGAGTTATCTTTTTTTTCAATAATATAATGTTTTTTTTTTACTTTTTATTATTTGTGTTTATTTAAAGAATAATTCTGGATGCGTTATCGCTAAAAAAGGTTGAAAGAAAAACCCAATAAAAGATCGTCAAGCTATTGTTAACGAACAGGAAATATATTTCCCCTTTATAATAAAGTTTCCTTTTTCACTTATAAATTGCCTTAAATTGAAATAAAATAACATTAATTTTGCTTACATATTATTAAGACATTAATTAGTACGGGCAGATAAAATAAAAACAAAAATTGATATATTAATATATTTTACTTCGAAAATGTATGGCTATACGACACACGCGATAATAAATCTAGTTTCCATTTCTAGCTTGATGCAACGAACTGCGGCGTTAAGCTACGCCGCACAACGCACAATATCTAATAAACTTTAATTACCATTAAGCTATCTCTGCCTTTTTCTATAAACGAAAGAAAAAAAGAGGAGTTGTTAATTATTATCAATTAATGAAAATCAAACGATGCGTGCACTTTACTGTTGAAAACAAGCAATATTATTATAATTTCATATTCAACCTTCAATCAAAAAGTCTAAAACACGTATTATGTAAATATGAACCCACTACCACCCAATTAAAGTGTTTGTTTAATTGATTTTTATTTGAATAGGAAATGTTAAAGCATGGCCATGTATTGAAATAATTAACAATTTAAATGAGTGCATCCATATTTAATGCAGCTATGATGAACGGCTCACCAGAAAAGTGATATTAATAATGTAGAAAAAGATAGTGTATTAAATCAATGGATACTTCCATTTTTTTGTTTCGGTTTACGTAATTTTACTGATATTTTTTTGATTTTTTAACTCATTGTTTGGGGCAGATTTTGCAAAAAAAAGAAAAACGAAATATTGATGCATCGTTTCGTTGAGTTTGTCGGGTAACGTCTGTTAACGCGACCGTTGTAGATTGAATTCTCATTCGGGAGAAATAATTAGTTTCATTTCTTCGCTCTGCTAACACAACATGTCTCCAAATCTGGGTGAAAAATTAAGGATGCTGTTACCACTAGGTTCCCTGTTCCTCCCAGCTATATGCAGGATGCAGCTCGACTGACACTACAAAGCTTATGTTAATAGCTGATTGAAACTACGAAATATTTCAAGTATCATTATTACCAGCTAACTAGACCATACACCTGTACAAAAATAATATAATAGGGTAGGAATCTAATTAAAAAGGTTCCCAAGGTAACTTTGAAAATTCCTAGGCATAAAACTCATATCCGCCAAAGAAATGAATATCAAAACTAAATATCATGTAAATTTATGTTAACATATAACTAAACCGACGAAAGCTCACTAAGCGTGTTTAATAAGACAATTTTTTGGTCGACTGACATCGTGGTACTAGGATAGTAGCACTTGCAGGTGGAGGAGTCAGTCGACTCGAACTTTACAATCTATTTAGATTTCATACAACGATAATATGCTTATCAAACGGTTATTAAAATTGAGCTTTAACTTTTTTTTTTTTGGAAACAGATAAAAAATGGTGAGTTCGTTGGATACTGTTTTTTATAATGCTCATTAAAATTAAATAAAATATATGACAGATATTTTTTTTATTTTTAGTGAAAGTTGGCACAAAATACCTAAGTTTCGAACGAACTTTTTAAAACATTAAGGATCTTTTCAGCAAGGGGCCAAGTGATATATCTATAACCGCTCTCAATCTATCTTTTTTTAGGTTCACGCTGTTTCCCGCAAATTGCAGAGTAGGCAGAGCCTAGTCTTAAAACACTCTGTTCCTCATTTTTCGCCGAACTCTGGAGGCATTGCGTGTTATGTGGTGGAAACCAACGCCGCGCTTTACAGAAATAACTTTATAAGGAGCTCTAGAAAATAATTTATTACCTCGAGCGAGAATCGAACGCACGACAGTCGCATTTACAATCCAACACTGTGCCGCTAGGCCACGATAGCCTCAGGACCTTTCTTAAAGGCATAGCACAATAGTAGTAGTATAACTAACGTTACCATTTTTCGGTCGGCTTAAAACGGGACATTATAGAGTGAGTGGCTTTCTTTTTTTTTAGAGAAATATTTTTGTTTTTATCTTTGGGATATCTTTTATTTTTAATTTTTCTACACGTCCGAAACTAGCGTACTGCGATAGTCACTGATAAACTTGTGTCGACCGGCCAAATTTACATACTATACCGCAAAAATGGGACATTCGTACGTCCCGGTGGCATATTTCGGGACACCGGGACACACAAGCAAAACACGGGACAGTCCCGTTCATAACGGGACGTGTGGTCACGTTAAGTATAACAGCAAAGATGATGTGATTAGAAACATTAAATTTAATGTAGCCGCGGCTATAGATAAAACAAACTAGGTATTTACGATTGTGCCGATACATATCTAAAGTACTAGTAAACTTGCATACCTCCAGTGGTGGCTCTAAATTCTATATTATAATGGACTATGGTTCACCTGCTTTCTCAGTAGAAAACTGAATTTAACTGTTTTAATTGT
>DWQW01011167.1:0-11622 GCA_018249695.1 Heliconius erato demophoon
AGACAACTTGTCATTACAATTTATATTTCAATATTGTGACTACGAGAGTATATGTGTATATAACAAGTGTAAATAAATTTATTGTAAAAGCTGGATTTTGTGTCTGATTTGTTGGTTCGCCTAACATAATGTACCAGTTTATATTTAAATACGAAATAGTAAATATTAATTTTACCATCCATACCAAAGGCCATCGTGTCGTAGTAGTAAAGTCTGACAGTAAACCGCGGGTTGCGGGTTCAGCCATAATTTGGAGAATGAATATTATTCCTTATCCCGTTTTAGCGAGGCACAAAAGGCAGAATTGAGATCCACTACTCACTTTACGAATTTTAATAAAAAAATAAGAATAGAGTGTTTTGACACTAACTTCTCCTCGACTACCACACTACAAAAAAAAGATAAAAATTACAAAAAAAAACACGTTTTCAACTCAATTCTCTAGTTCACACAACTATCGATCTACTCTGTATCTCATGTTAACATCACTTACTAATGTTCCTATACATATTCAAAAGCTACTTCACAGCGTAGAACTCAGTCAACTATTCAACAGTTGACGTATTTCGTCTAAGAGCTGTTTCAACAAGTAATTACTTTAGAGTTTCTGATTGCTATTCCAAATATTATATATGTAGAAACATATATACAACATTAATGCACTATAAATTATTCTATTAAAATACACTCACAGCTAAACGAGACAGATTTAGCTTTACTTTAGGACTTTGAAATTCAGCGGAACGGAACTGTCGTAATGGGAACGGAGTGTCTTAACATTAGGTTCCCAGGTTCCCCCCCCCCTATGGCTTCCCTGCTATGTACGGAATACAGTGTAAAACTAAAATAAGAGCTATTTCACGCTATTTCCCGCATGAGAGGTTTAGAGAGAACCGAGTGGTAAGACTCGCCATTCTCCATTTTTCGTCTGAAATATTGCGTATTCTGTTAGAATTGGGGTATGAAGATATTTTCATTAATACTTTTTCCTAGTTGGGAATGGAACTCATACTCATCACGTTAGAAAAGACATTTTTTCTGAAAATGTATTCTGTATTACACATTAATTATGTCTATCATACAATCGAAAGTCTTAAAGAAAGAATTTCCCGCTTTCTCCCACACAGCAGCGTAGTGTTAAGACACTCTGTTCGTATTATATCTCCCAGAGCGAGGAAATAAAAATAACTTAAATATAATTATCCCCCGGGAATCGAACCTGCAATCATAATGCTCACCGTCACTGTGCCATTATACAATCGAAACCTTGATATGCGTATATTTACAAAGTCGCGTCGTTCATAAATATAACAAATATTTTCCGTATAAAATCAATATTATTAAAATAACAGAATTTATAACTCCGATAGATACCTATGATTGTATTGAACAATAAAAAATATGCAGGACGAGTCAAGCACGAATAATATGGAATCTCTACTATGATATTATCGTATTTTCTACAGCCCCTTTATTTATATATAGCGGGATAGACTGGAGTAGGCAGAGGAAATCTAGTGACTCACCCCCTTCCTAATCTACGGAAACTTTGAAGGCATTGTGGGTCAACGAGAAGTACGTTAGGTTCCTAAAACAAACTTAGGCTTAGGCTGCATTCATTTGATATGAAATAAACCACAATTTGAAGTTTGTAATTTTTTTGCTTGCCATATTTTCTAACTGCAGGTACACTAGAAGTATAGGGTACTTCTTAAAAATTGATATTTCCGATTAATTTTATACAAAATGCAGCAAAAATTAAATAAAATGCTCGTATCTATTTAATGCGTTTGCAGCCTGATTTTTCCATGATCCGCACTGCATAACTAAATTTCAGTTTCATTGCAAAGTGTGGAATAACACTTTAAAAATGTTAAAAATATTTTGCTCCAATTTTGTTCCCTTATCAAGGATCTGGCAATAATAAATATATATTTTTTACATTATTCTTAAAAACAAGTTTAAATACGAGCGTTTCTACTTTAACGTGGGTGCGTGCATAACGTGAGAACTTGAATTGAAATGACTGTATTACAAATAAGGACTATCGCGTGTTGTATTTAGACACATCAAACAGAAAGAACTTACAAAATGAAAACTATTTTTTTTTACAAATTTAATTTTAAAATTATATAACAGAACGACCTTAAGGAAAACACAAAGAACGTCTTTTTATAAAACACAGTGGTTTTCCTCAATGAAATGTTTAGAAATAATTCTTTTTACAAAAATATTTAGCATTCAAAGTAAAATAATAAAAATCGAAAATTGTAACTGAAGAAATCATCTCATCTTATTCTGTAATATATGGTCTCTTTTGTGTAGGAATCTTCTTCTTGATGTTCTTATTTATGTTAGAATTTTCTTCATTACGTGGCAAAATTTTAAGCTATTTATTATTTTATGTGATTTTATGACGTCGGGACACAGAAGCACAAGCATGTTACTGTAAAAGATAGTGGGTTCTATTCCAACTCCGCTCGCTACGTTCGCTCTTGTAAAGATGCAAAGCTTGCCAAAATTTGGTGGAAAGTGGGCAACGGAAGTGTCTTAATGGGAACAGAGTGTTTTAACACTAGATCCCTAAGTTCCCTCTGTCTACCCTGCTATGTATCAGTTGCTATATGCTTGTACGGTTTCAGTGGACTTATTGTATTTGTCAACATTTTGTACGTATGAATGTTCTTTTATACCTTATCAGTATTGGAAATTACTTAACTAAATAAATAAAATAAATCAATAAATCAGCTTCACGCTGTATCCCGCACACATCAGAGTAGGCAGAGGGAACCTAGTGTAAGACACTCCGTTCCCCACTTTCTGCCGAAATCTAGAGGCATTGCGTGTTAAGTGGCAAAACTCAACGCCGCGCTTTCCTAACCAACAACACCAGAACGAAGAAATGGAAATATAAATTTAAGTAAATATTTCATCTCCTCGAGTGGGGATCGATCCCACAACCAGTCAGCCAGTTGATACTCACTAAATCTCACAAGCAAATCTTATCGTCTAAATCACGAAGACAGAATGATATCATCTCTCGGGATAGAGAAGAAAAGAAATTTTATCTGAAAATACTTACGAAGATATATCATTGTGTTTATCGGCTCCAGATATACGTAGATATCTATCTATATCTCAAAAACTCCTAAATCTATTTTCATGATACTTGGACTGTTTTCAAAGTTGAAAAACGATGCACTATTTTTAGTTTACGAAAAATAAAAAAAAAAAATAGCATATTTATACGTATGAAAGTTGCACCTAAAGTTTCGATGTCTATAAAAAAATATTTTCACTTCTATATAGTTTAATCGTACTAAGAGTTCGTTGAGCATTTCAAAACAGAGTCTGAAATCCACAAATTTATCTTATCTTTTTCCCGACTGCTAAGGAAGGGTTATGTTTTTCGCGCGTATCTTGTATGTATGTAATATTCTTTATTACCTCGTATCTCCACAACCGATGAACGGATTTACATATTTGAGGTATCGTTGGATTTGTATTAGCAGCCCAAGTGTTCTCAGATAGGTGACGTTAATAAAAAATAATCATGGCGGCTGTGGTACGCCATTGGACTTAGTGAAAAAAAAATTTTTTGTTCCGAATACTATAATATGGGTATCAAATTCAAGACCTTAATTTCAGGATTTCAAAAAGGTATATCATAATTATCATTATCATAATAAATTCTAACAAAAAAATGAAAAATAAAAAAAATATTTGTAAAAACAAAAACCCCGACTGCATCAAACTGAAAAGAAAATAGACAAGCCCAATAGTTTATTAGGATTAACAGTCGGGACCTATAAGTAATTCTTCAATCAATAAAATCTTTACCAGGAACCTCGCATAATTTAAAGAGGTCCCGACTGTTAATCCTAATAAACTATTGGGCTTGTTTATTTTCTTTTCAGTTTGATGTAGTCGGGGTTTTTGTTTTTACAAATATTTTTTTTATATAAACTCTACCTTTAATAATTACTCTCTTATTCTTATCTTTTGTAAAAACCAGTCGACTGAGCTCAACAGACCATTAGTTCACAATTTACCGTCTCATTTGTCCTCAATAACTTAGATTGTCTGCTGCAACAGAAGTTCTACATTCTAAAACGACGAATTGCTTTCAAGTTGAATACTTTAAAAAGTTTATTCTATTCTATTCAAGAATTTATTCTATGATATTTTATTACTTATAGTTAATTATTCTATATATATTTTTTAAATTATTTATGGTTTTACTTGAAACTTTTAATAATTAATTAACAAGTTTTGTCATTAAAAAAAATGGGAATTCTCCTTGAGATGAAAACAAAATATTTTAAAATATAAATTTAATTTTGCCTTATGCCTAAACAATATGCCTAATTCCGAAAACATAAGCTATTTAATTGTTATTAGTATGTAGTCAGCTACGGTGCATCTCGGAAGTAGCAAGGTAGGTAGAGGAATCCCAGAGCTAAGACACTCTGCTTCCATTTAGTTTTACCCTAGAAAGAACATAGCGCCAAATGGTACGGCCTCTTTCAACTCGGCCACTCTCCGTGCATGACGTTCCCCAATTTCCGACGTATTTTTTAGACATTGTGCGTTGATCGGCGGCATTGAAACCCGCGCCTTGTCTCGTCACCGGTGCGAGGTAATTAGAAATGAAATATTTATTTCCTCTAGCGGGCATCGATCCCACAGTCATCTTTACATTCGCACGACGGCCTTTCCTTTTAATTTCTTCTCGCTCTTAAATATGTTTCACATTTCAATTGGGTTCTAATATACGAAATAAATACATTAACAAAATATTATACTGCATTCAGAAACAGGCTATTAACACAAAATTAGAATAAAACAACAGCTTCATTACCGCTGCTGTTTCTAGTTGTACTGTTTAGTATTCTATGTGATACAATCAAAATAATATGGGAATGCTATTAATGTAAACCAACTTTGTAATTCATTAAAATTTGTAATAATTATGATATTCTATTTTTTATGCTTCACGCCGTATCACGCACACAGCAGGGTAGGCAGAGGGAACCTAGTGTTAAGACACTCCGTCCCCCACTTTTTACCGAATTCTGGAGCCATTGCGTGTTGCGTTGCGGAGCTCATGAACACCAGAGTGATGAAATGGAAATATAAATTTAGGTTAATATTTTATTTCCTCGAGTGGGAATCGAACTCACAACCAGTCGCGTTTACAGTCACACTCTATGCCCCTGCGCAACGACTGGCCTCAATTATGTTTATAAAATAAATGCAATGTATCAATTTATGCTTAAATAAGTTTCTTATAAATTACTATTTCTAGTACTTATAAGCTTTACCAGCCACATCAAAGATCACCGTGGTGTAGAAGAAAAATCTGACACTGTTCCACCACTCGCTTCTCGAATTCTAAAAAAAATATGAATAAAATGTTTCACACTAGGTTCTTCCTCTCTACCACACTATAAAAAAGGGATTAGATCCCCACTCGAGGAGATGAAATATTTACTTACATTTATATTTTTATTTCTTCGCTCTGGTGTCGAGGCAAAGCGCGGCGTTGAGTTCTACCACTCGCAATGCCTCCAGAATTCGGCGGAAAGTGGGGAACGGAGTGTCTTAACGCTAGGTTCACTCTGCCTACCCTGCTGTGTGCGGGATACAGCGTGAAGCTGATTAAGTTTCTTATCTAAGCATAAATCACTATTTTAGTACTTATAAGCTTTACCAGCCGCATCAAAGATCACCGTGATGTAGTAGAAAAATCTGACACTGATAACTTATACCACTCGCTATTCAAATTTTTAAAACAATTAATAATAAAATGTTCTCTCTACCACACTATAAAATAAAGGTTAAAAATAACAAATAAAAACACGTTTTCAATCTACTTTTCTAGTTCATCCAACTATCGATCTACTCTGTTTCTCATGTTAACATCACTTATTAATGTTCCTATACATATTCAAAAGCTACTTCACAGCGTAGAACTCAGTCAACTATTCAACAGTTGACGTTTATAATCTAAGAGCTGTTTCAACAAGTATTTAGTTTAGAGTTTCTGATTGCTATTCCAAATATAGTATACACACATATGTATGTATATGGAACATTTATGTTATTTCTATAAATTATTCTATTAAGGTATTGCTTAACGTGCTAACGTGGGTTCCATTTCAAGCTCTGGTAACGAGGCGAAGCGCGGCGTTGAGTTACATCACCCAACAGGCAATGCATCCGAAATTCGACGAAAAGTAAAGAATGGACGTGTTATAAAGAAGTCCTTCGTTAATCGTTAATGTCCTTTAAATCCCAATTGAAAAAACATTTACTCGGTACTGTGGACAATTAACTTACTGATTTCAGACACCTTTTTATATATATATATGTATATATATATATATATATATATATATATATATATATATATATATATATATGTATCTGTGTATTATTTACATGTACTTATTTATATTTATAAATTATGTATGTATGTATGTATTTGCTATTTTTAATTATTATTATATTTTTATTTATTAGTTTTAGTATATGTATATATGTGTGTATGTATATATATATATATATATATATATATATATATGTATATATAGAATTATATGTTTCATTGTATATGTAGCTATTTATGTATTTGGATATTATATGTCTTCTTTATTTTTTTTTTTGCTTACTTCCCTCTCTGTTTGTTAACTGCACTGTATTCTCTTCCCGCTGTCTGACAATCATATCCACTTCCATTGGTTGGCTGGAAGAGATTTCTTAAGATAAGCCCACCATTGCTAACTAATATTTTTTAAATTGTATTACCTATATGTGTTTTAAAGTACAATAAAGAACATATATAATGGAAACGGAGTGTTTTAATACTATGTTCCCAGGTTCCCTATGCCTACCCTGTTTTGTAAACTAAAAAAAACTTCACGCTATTTACTGCATGAGATTCTGCATTATTCCACCAAAATCGAGACATTACGTATTGAGTGGCGAAATTCAACGCCGTGCTTTGTTCTATTAGAACAAGGATATAAAAGTCATTTACTTTTCCTAGATTAGAATAGAATTCATAACCATCATTTGTATTTAAAAAAAAACAAACATTTATTCTAAAAATGTCTTCTATATGTTTAACACTTTTATTAGGTATCTACTTGAAATTATGTTCACCATATAATTGAAGTTCTCAATGAAAATTTACGCGCTTTCTCCCCCATAGCAGTGTTAAGACCCACCGTTCCTACTTTCCGCTCAATTTTCGAGGTATTGCGTAACTCAGCCCCTCTTTTTATGTCGGAATTTACCTTTATCTTTATATCCTACGGAATCGAACACCCAACCCATCGCGCTCACAATTACTGTAGCAGGACAGCCTTTACAATCAAAACTTCCATGTATATTATCTATATACAATGCCGCGTAAATGCCGCGTTTCTGTATAAAATCAATATGCCTAAAATAACTGAATTCAGAAGTATATACCGTATAGGTATTGATTGGACAATATGAAATATGTAGAACGAGCCATACATGAATAATTTAGAATGGTCACTATGATATCCTCGTACTTTCTAGGGTAAGAACCTTTATTTCCGAATATAGGTAAGTAGAAAGGAGTAAGCAAAGGGAACCTAATGTTAAGACACTCCGTTCCCAATCAATGAAAAATTTCAAGACATCGCGACACAGCGGCACGAGGTGTGACTGTAAAACCGACTGGTTGTGGGTTCGATCCCCACTCGAGGAGATGAAATATTTACTTAAATTTATATTTCCATTTCTTCGCTCTGGTGTCGAGGTTAAGCGCGGCGTTAAGTTCTGCCACTCAACACGCAATGCCTCCAGAATTCGGCAGAAAGTGGGGAACGGAGTGTCTTAACACTAGGTTCCCTCTGCCTAACCTGCTGTGTGCGGGATACAGCGTGAAGCTGATTTATTTTATTTTTATTTTAAAAATTTACACATTTCGGATTTTTCTTTTATTTATATTATAATTTATAATTATCATACCTCATACCTTTTGATGGCGTCTGCGTTGACTTAGAAGCTGTGCTTTTTCTGTGCTCCAACGAATCGTAAACCTAAATATTTGATATTAAATTTGTATATTATAATATTCTGTTTGTCCGGCAAAATATACAGTGTCACAGTAAAAATAGTGATATACATACGATAGGAACGAAAAACAAAGATAAACTTATTACGCCAAGTTTTCGCCTCCAAAAAGTTAAAAAATCTTTTATGGGTCGGAGTATATGTATAAATAATAAACTTCCGCAGTGTATTCTAAGTTTGCCACTAGCACAATTTAAAGTAACTTAAAAAAAAAATACTAACAAGTAAAGCTTATTACACTGTTCAAGAATATTTAGAAGATAAACATGTATGGAATTAATGTCTATTAAATGTGATGCAGGATAGCTGCCAGTTTATGTAATAAAACTATATATTATACCTTTGACTTTGAAAAGAGCAACTGTTGAGTTTCTTGCCGGCTCTTCTCAGCAGAACTGCCTTCCGAACCGGTGGTAGCTTTTTTTTTTGTTTACATGTTCATTTGACGAATCGAAAGTGCTTGTAAGAGTTTATTTGAATAAAGAATATTTTGAATTTGAATTTGAATTAATTTCCGCTTATCACGTGATATCGAGAGTACATAGTCTTGACAGAAAGACAGACGCAAAGAACCGTTTCTACCGTTCGAAGTGCGGAACCCCAAAAATAGCAGTTTTGTTCCCTGTAGCGTGTTATTGAGTGACATGATCTTATTTATACTTTTATATACTATATTACGTGACTGACTGACGAAACAAACCGAACTATATAAAATGTATAGAAATGAATCCTCTAGAGAGTTTACTTTTCGAAGTTTCTTTTATTGGTAAGAGCTGAAAATGAATAACAAACTAAATAAAAGCAACTGTTATTTTATTCGTTTTCTGAAACGAATAAAATAATAGTTGCTTTTATAATTTTTATTATAGTAAGTTTTTGTAGATGTGGCGGGTTATAGTGGGTTTGGTCCCCACTTGGGACAATCAAATATTTTCATTTCCAAGGCTTAGTTGGACATATCACGGCGTTGAAATCCGTTGGTTCCGAGCATTATCTTGAATTTGGGCCGAAGACGGAGAACAAAGTGTCTCGACATTAATATCTTTCTGCCAACTAAAACAGGAAAATAAATAATCGCAGTCAAAGTTCTTCCTGATGTCAAGACAATTTTCACTTCGCCTCTCAAAAAATCTTCAGAAGGTGAGGAACGGAAATGTCGTAATGGAAACAGAGTGTCTTAACACTACGTTCGCAAATTCCATCACCCTATCTTGCTATATGCGGATACAGCGTAAAGCTACAAATTATTAGGTATAGTTTGTACAAAGAAAAATAAGTTAAAATTAGGTCAACTTATAGCATACGTTAATCACGTAAATCAATAAATAAGAGGCCAATGTTAATAGACTATTGATCTGGATGTCGAAAGTCTTCAAAGGTTATGCATTTTGACCTTGCATGCTCAGCATTTTAATTTGAACTCTACCTTTCTTTAAGAGGTTATTGAAAAGATAAGAAGTGCCAAGTATAAGTACGACTTAAAAAAAATGTACTTACCTTTTTTTACAAAATGGCTCTGGAATTTACATAGAGAACTTAGTGCTAAAACACTACGTTTTTTTTACGTTTACGTTTCTCTGCCCATTTTAAATACATTGAATATTGAGTGTCACTACATAACGCCGCGCTTTACACTGGTATCCAGTGCCATAAATATATTTTTTTAGCTTTACAGTTTCACGCTATTTCAGTTACGTAGCAGTGTAGGGAACCTGGGAAACTAATATTAAAAATACTCTGTTCCCATTAACACGCTTCTGTTTCGAGAAGAATGAAAATTGAATATTTACGGCTTCAATATTTTAAACATGATAATACTTCGAGTGAGGATTGAACCTACAATCAACGCGTGTACAATCAGACACTGTTCCATTTCAGCACTTTGGCCTTGATACCTATATTTTTTAATATTTTGATTGATCTATGGATGTAGAGACGTCAAGCCCAAATGGATTCATGCAACGATTTGACGTATTTTAGTTGTCAGATTGCTGTCATGAGATTGATATGGTTTTTTTTTCAGCTTCACGCTGTATCTCGCATGTAGTAGGGTGGACAGAGGGAGCCTTGTTTTAAGACACTCTGCTCTCTATTTTTCTTTGTATAATAAGGACCATGACGGAACGGTACTCAACTCCACGATTTGCCTCGACACCAGGGCGAGGAATTTAAAATATTTCTTATTTCATATCTTCGAGTAGGAATTGAACCCACAACCTGTCCTGACATGCCTATAGTCGCAACATCAGGCTATTAGAAAAAAAATGTTTCTTTTTTCTTATCAAATGAAGAATGAAATCTTATCAAAATCATTCTGCAATACCAAAATTGCAATTGTTTTTATTTAACTGTATTTTTTTTTAATATCGTTGCCGAATAGCGAAATCCAGTGAAATATTCTGTTTTACTAAAACGAGCAAAAGAACCAAAAACAATCTTTTACTCTTTCAATCAATGGGAATCGAACCCACAATTATCGCGTGCCTTATACACTGCCACACTGTGTTAGGATATATATATTCCTGTAAATTCCTCTCGGCAGTAAAGAAAATACAAAATAAAAAAATACAATATTATTTATGTTTTTACATACTTCACGTCCCCCAATGAATCACGTTGGCAAGAGATAAATATTTCGTGAAAATAGTTCGTGACCCAGTGTTTAATGGTGTGTTGTATAGCACAGAGCGGTTCTTTTTATTGTTTTTGGTTATTTTTTAATTTAATTTTTATGTAATGTATGTTTTTTATTTATTTTTAGCTTTACGCGGTATCCCGTACACAGCAGGGTAGGCAAAGTGCTAAGACACTCCATTCCCCATTTTCCGTTGAATTCTGACAATGTGTGTTAAGTGGCGGAACTCAACGCTGCACTTTGCCTCGACATCAGAGCGAAGACATAAAAAAATTACGTATTTCCTTTCCTCCAGTAGGAATCAAACCTACAACGTTTACAGACATATGCTTCTGACCCTGCGCCACGACTTGTCTTTATATTTAAATATTATTTTTATTAGGCATAGGCCAAGCACTTGATATTCAGAACATGTTGGAGACCATCGATTTCTTTGTACATTTTATTTTTTCCCAAATACGTTTCGTTTCGTATAACAGGTTCGTTAAGGCCTACGGCTCACATTTAGAATTCTATCAAACTGAATAATATATACATAAGATAATTGGAAATAGATTGATTGCCGCGCTTTGGCGTCTAGCTGTAAGCACGATAGTTTTGGGTTCAATCCAATTTATTTTTGATGGGACAGCGTCTAGCTGTAAGTGCGTTGGTTGTGGGTTCGATCAATTTTTATAAAGTCGTATAGACAGAGGGAACCTGAGACCTCAGAGCTTCGATACTCCGTTCCCGTTAAGACATTTAGTAGTAATAATAATAATAATAATAACACTTTATTGCATGTTTACAATTGGATTATACATTTGATAAACAAGTACATAAGATCAATGTGCAATGGCGGCCTTATCGCTAAGAGCGATCTCTTACAGGCAACC
>DWQW01011168.1:0-11622 GCA_018249695.1 Heliconius erato demophoon
GGGCTTTCTGGCAGTATACACAGGACGGGCAGACTTACAATGACTAGTAATGCATAAACTGACAGAAGATAGGGCCAGTCGTTGGTTCCACCTGAAATTTTATATATTTTGTGATGAATGGCGTATTTAAATATTAATAAATAAAATTATACTCCAGTGTGGTAAATAGAAATTAATTATAAATATTTAAATAATAATTCATGTAAGTAGCCAATGTGATATAAAAAAAATAAATACATTAATATTCAATATTATTTCAATTTATTAACTCATACTAACAAAGGCCACTGATTTCTTACACAAACAAAGAGTGAATGAGTTGAATGTTATTTACTTTGATGAATAAATTCATAAGATTTTTTGATATATTTAAATTAAAAATTAAATTAAAATTAGAATAATACAAATGCCTACCTAATAAAAAATCAAGTCCCATAACCTGTCCGACTAACACGCCCACATTGACCCCCATGGGGCACGCGACCCCCATAGCGCCGGTGAGGGCCAATGGCGACAATTCCGTTAAATACATCGGCACTATACTGGTTGTTAGACCTGGAATGCATATTAGAATTTACTAAATAAAATTATATACAATGAGGCCGTCGTGGCACAAGCACAAGGGTGACTGTGACTGTATCGCGATGGTTGTGGGTTCGATCCCTACTTGAGGGAATAAATTATTAAAATTTTCATTTCTGCACTCTGACACCAATATTTTTTGTATCATTTTGGAAATACAAATTACTCTTTAACCACGACCTGGTAAATTTTAGTGGGTACAACTTAAACGCTACGTATTTATACGTCATAAATAGTGTAAACGGACCTATGTACATATCATTAATTTTTTCTATCCAAATCCACATAATGTTCATAAGAATTCATTATATTTCTAATAACTAATAATATATATAAATATAATAATAACTAACGAGACGCGATGGCTGAGTTCAAATTACACCAAGAGAATATCCTGCACTCGCTAATTAATATTGGTAGAGGTTTCAAAATGTAAGGTGTAGGCAAAAAAAAATGTTTAGCTGAATGGAATTGAACTTTTCTCTTAAAAAAAATCTTCTAACTTACCTCCAGACAAACCAACGAGCAGTCGACCTAAAATGAGCATCTCCACTGAATTGGCGGCGCGACAAAACAAAAATAGTAGAGCACCGGCAATCGACAGGATATTCGTTAATATTGTTGCATTTTTTCTGAAAAACATATTTTCTACATAAATGTCACATTGATAGCGCATCAAAAGCATTAAAATCAGATATTTAGATATATATACTATATATACTAGCTAGTCCACTGCAGTACGTAGTTCACGGTCAAAAACCGCATATACTTGAAAATAAAACATTCTGCTCATTACAGACATGTGAATAATGTAACATAAATTACATTGTTATTATCAACAGGAAATACAGTGTTTACTTATTTATTCAATTTTATAATATATGGGTATTATACTTTTAATTCGAATAACGCATTAAGGGTTATAAACCCGGCGCAGGAGCTCAAGTGTGCGACTGTAAACGCGACAGGTTGTGGGTTCGATTCCTATTCCAGTAAACGAAATATTTCATATTTATAATTGTTCGCTGCTAACGAGGCAAAGCGCGGCCTTGAGTTTCATCAGTCAACATGCAATACCTCCATAATTCGGAGAGAAGTAGAGAAGGGAATTGTCTTAATGGGATCGAAGTGTCCTATCACTAGGTTCCCATTAAGACCTTCCCTTGACGACAGTCTGTCAACCCTGCTGTGTGCAGGAAACAACGTGAAGCTACAAAAAAATCGGTCCATCGTTTAACTTAGAATTTTATTTATTTAATTTGAATATTTTTATATTATTTGAATGATTAGACGGACCTGAATTGAAGACTTATATTTATTATTTGTTTTGCAGGTTTTCTATAAAGGACGATTCTCTGCTAACCGCATTCAATTGATTCGATACTTCACGCGTATTATTAAAAATAGCTTTGACTATTTTCTGTAATCAGTTACTTGGAATTAAATGATAATTTATTCATAAATTATTTAGAGGCCGTTCCTGCCTTCCGGCCTTCGCTTTGGCAGCAAAGCAAAAGCCCGGTGTTAAGTTCCACCACTCAACACGCAGTGCCTCGAAAAATTCGGCGGAAAGTAGGGAACAGAGTGCCTTAACACTAAGTTCTCGTTGCCTATCCTGCTGTGTGCGTGAAGCTGATTTATTTCTTTTATTCAATTTCGTATATATACAAAAGTAAAATATTTTAATATTATGATATTAATTTTTAATATATTAAAAATCATTAATGTCTGTTTTTTATTAGAGAGAGAGTAATTTAAACAAAGACTCACAACAAACAATCACATCAGTGATGTCAGCGACACTAAGTTTTCTCAACCTATTCTGTTCAATGCTGGCTACAGCGTGCAGCTAAAAAAAATCATATTCACCTTCCAAGTCTATCAGCCAGAACAGAGCCAAGTATGGAGCCAGTACATCCTCCCACTATAAATATTGACACAATGGAAGACCAGAGAACGTTCAGCCCTGTGTCATCGAGCGGCAAGTCGTATCTACTAATGAAACTTTCGTTACAGAACGCCTTGATAAGCTGAAATAATTTTTATACGATACTATAAAGCTAATGTAAAGAAAAATAATATTTACTTTTTAGATAACCTATAAAAAATTCAAAGTAGCGGGGTTCGAACCCGCACCTCTTGGATACCGTCCAAGATTATGACCTAAGTTTACTAAGGATTTTTTTTATTTGATCTTTTTATGTCTGAATCAATACAAGGATCTTTTGCAACGCTATATTAACCCATTATGTGAACGATGTGCTAGACTAGCACAAGAGTTCGTATCCAATGACAATACAATGTAGAATATCATAAGAGGCTGATTTTTATCCGACTCTGCCAAATCCCAAAAGGAGAGTTATGTTTTTATGGGTTATGTTTTATCGCGTATGTATGTCCGTTCTTTTGTTCCTTTGTAACTGGTAAACCAGTGAACCGGTTTTGTTAAATCATACGTTTTTGGATTTGTCTTGATGGCACGAGTGTTGCTGGATATATTAATTTAATTTATGCAATTGTGTTTCTAGTTTTGTTTATAATTAACTTGTTTCTTTCTTTATTCAGAATAAAACTATTAATTATAAATAATTATTAATATTACCTCAGCTGGGGTATTCACAACTCCTATGTTGAATCCAACAGGTAGCGATGAGCCGATAGTGGTTATCACACCGGCCAGAACCAAGTAAAACGACCATCCTGCTTTATATTCGTGGGTTTGAGTCAAATGCTGATGCTCGTTGGCTACCTAAAACAATTTTTTTTACAATAAAATATTTTTATATCATATATTTAAATTCTTATTAAAAATGTAATAAACAAGTGCTAAGTGAACCATACAGTGTATTTTAATAACAAGAAGTCTAATAAGAACATTACACTTACGAAACACTCTATGAGATTCTTCGATAATGTCATATTCGTATTTAGATATTCTAATATGGTTTATTACGGGACTATCTTCATTTCTTCTTTATAATCTCTATGACTAAAGCGCTCAGATTGTATTGTATAGTTAATTTATTAGATATTTTTTTAGATATTAAAGATTAGATACTAATATAATTATATATTAAAACTATAGTCCTTTACAGATTTAAGAATTTATTAATATCATAAGATAATGTTACGCAACCTGTTAATATTATAAAGATTCAATATAGACTAATAGTCATGATACCAATAGAAAGTGGGTGAAACTGTTGCGAAAACGTGACTGTCCTTTCCTTATAAAATACAATAGGATTATTAAGAGCAATCAATTTAATTAGGACTTAAGAAAAAAATATTAAAATACGCTTTTCACCATTTAGTGGAGCATAAAGTTACTACGGATGTGGTTATATCAAAAGTTGACGGAAAAACTGAGCAAAAGATGAATATTGGCCAAAACCAATCGCAGAACCATCTGTCCATAATGAAGAATGTGAAAGCGATTGACGCTGAGCCGTGACCTGCAATAGCTGGAGTGGTATTAAGGAAAATGCAGACACTTTTTAAAATATTTTGTTTTTCATTAATTTCTTCGCTCTGATGTACGGGCAAAGCACGGCGTTGAGTTTCGCCACTCAATCTGCAACGCCTCGATAATTTGGCAGACAATAGGGTTCGGAGTGTCTTAGCACTAGATTCTCTCTGCCTACCCTGCTATATGCGGGATTACAGCGTGAAGCTATAAAAAAATATTATTTTAACAGTGCAATACGATTGCTGGTAAGATGCAATATACATTTGCTTGTTGCAATATAATTCTCATTAAACACGCAGAAATACCTGAGATAGGTTTCTTTGTCCCAGTCTTAAGTATCTAAGTAAATATTGAAGTTTAAACAGACTGCACGTCAATACCACATACGGCTCTATAGCTACCTATAAATACATATTTTCATAATATGTATCGACACTACAGTTTCCGGTAATAGTATCGGTACTCAATTTTCTTTTAATACTTTTATTGTGCTACGTTATAACTCATCAATAAAAAAAATTTTTAAGTGGAGAATTGCCTTTGAGTCTTAGATTTTTTTCTAATTTGCAATACATAAATTTATTTTCAATATGTCGAAATAAACGAGCGGTCTAATGCAATTATGTTTAAGCTATTTAAATATGCTTAAGCTGCATTGTGTATTTTTGTTAATTTATACGTTGTAGAGCAGCAGCACAACATCTTACTGTAAAATTAAAGGTTGTAGATTCTATTCTCACTGGAATTAAATTTTTCAATTCTTCTCTCTGGTAACACGACAAAGCGCGGCATTTTTGGCTTTGGCGGAAAGTGCGAAACTGATCTTCTTAACACTACCTATAGCTATATGCGGGCGCTTGCTTTAACTCAATATATATTCATTAATTAATTTTTAAAAAATTGAACATAAAAAATCGTAAATACATATTTACAAGGCATTTTCTTCTATAAAAAATTCCATTGCATGCTACATAAGAGAAAGTATTCATAAATCAATACTTTCGCTAAAATCTGTTCATACTAAAAACATTGCTAACGTGGCATACTCTACGCTCATTCCATATTAAAAGAGGTGAAACTATTGCATATAACATCCCGTAGATGTGTTTTATTAAACATGGTTAAATCTATATATTATTTTTCTTTTTTTCAGCTTCACGCGAGAGCGGAGTGTCGCATGCGGTATGCATACCGCATGCGACACTCCGTTCTCCCGACTTTCTGCCGAATTCTGAAGGCATTGCGGGTTGAGTGCGGAACTTTGCCTCGTTATCGGAGCGAGAAAAAAATATTAAAAATTTCATGTCCTCGAGTGGGAATCGAACCCACAACCTATCGTGTTTAATGTCACACGCTTGTCACACCTGGCCACGACTGGTCTCAATATCCTTAAAATATTCAAATAAAACTAAGATACCTTCTAAAAGTGTTATTTAAGCAAAAGATCACAAAAGGATACATATTAGAGTGACAGATGGAGAGAACATGGTTAAGCCGAAAATGAAGCATGTGAACTCAACCACCAACAGAGCAACTGACGATGCCAGACCCGCCACCAATCTGGAATGACGATTAATTTTTAACTGAACGTTTCTCTTTTATGAGTTTTTAGGTTTATCAATATATATGGACCTTTGTCTTTAGTATATACTGTAATATTTAAAATAATAATATATATTATTTTCATTTTCTCGCCCTGGTAACGAGGCAAAGCGCGGCGTTGGGCTCCGAGTTACAGCGTAAATTTGAATAATTTTTTTACAGTATGATTTAGGATGACATTGTGGCACATTTGGAGTGACACTGGTAAGTGGTTATGGCTTCGTTTCTATAAATGTAACATGAAAATATAAAATTGGTATTTTTAAATAAGTCTGTTTAAATCTCCGTACATATTTACTTTCAAGTCTCTAACCATTATTAAAACTTATATTTGCGGAAATGATTTTTTAAAATTGTATTTGTAAACTTGACTATGGTTTAAGAGACTTGAAAAATATATGAATATATGTTTTTCTATTATATTACAACTGTTCTGTTAAATTTACCTGTAATAAAATAATGTAGAGTACTACCGATATTCTTTGTAGAACAATTTAAAAAGAGTGAGATAATAAAGATAGGGGGGGGGGGGAGTGGGCCCTATAGGACTGAAATGCAATATCGATTATACATATTATTATTATTATCTTTGAACGGTGAATAGACAATTTTGACATAGGGTACTTTTTTTAATCAGCTCACCAAAAAAAAACTATATACACATATTTTTAGTTTATTGTTGTCTGTTCTTATCATATACTTTTTTATTTCGATGAGTAATATATTATTGATACAAGCCTTTACAGGAAAACGATTATCAGTTTTTTATTGTATTTTGACTTTTTTATTGTCAATATACTATTTTTTTAATTGAAATATACTTAACGATCTAATAAAATAATTTAACTCACTTAAGTCGGTACTATATTAAAAATAATTATTTATAAGCTGTTCGTTTCATATAAAAGCTTTACATGCAAAGTTTTTTGTAAACCTGTAGAGCTTACAAGTGATTATATACACTTTCACGAGTTTTCATTGAAAATTTCCTATAATCATGTCGGAAAGCAAACATACTGTATATAATTATTAGTAAATATAACTTATTATTAACATTTACACATAATTTTAAAAAATAAACATCGAAGGAATTGCAGACACGTCTAAATACAATACTTTAATACAATTAATAATTAAAAAATGCGGTAAAACTAACCTGCTCTCTCTTTTCCGCGGCCATTGTCCCCGCGTCTAACTGATGCACATACAACACGATAGACTAACATAAATAATATGGAACTATCATCTTATACTCCATAATTAAATAACTATACATAATAAATAATCTATGAATTTGATTGTAGTGTGTGTAACCTCACACAGAACGCGTGCTAACTTTGAATATATTAACTAATTAATTGATTTATATACACCAGTATAAGTTTATGAGTTATAATTTTAACGAAATAAAATATTTAAATAAACGTACTTTTAATTAATACTAAACGAAATTTTAATAGCAAATCGTCTCGCGCTGTAAGTGTGGTATTACTAGTCACTTACCTTGAACCGGCTGTATAACCACAACCCGCCGTCATTAAAATATATATAAATAGAAAAAAAATACATACTATACTTTCAGCTGACGATCCCATAAAGTATAATTAATTGATCATTCCATTTAAAATTAAATTAAGGCATAATTTTAATAAAAAAAAATATATATTTTGCTATAGCAACATCAAAAGCCGAGGTTAAAATTGGTTTTCCGCCAATTTTGTTAGTGATTCACCCCGGTCACGTGACAGCATCGGCCGACTTGCGCGTGCGACGCAGCCCTACTATCAACGTAACGGTGTGAATACATAATACCAAATGTTTTGTAAACTTACAAAAGGAATCATTAAATCGAGTTTAGGGGTTTTGAATTTAATATTTATTTGACAGTTATAAAACTTTCTTTTTTCTTTTCAAAATTTCGACATTTAGAAATATGGCAAAGTTTAAATAACAAAGAAGAAGTCCAATATAGTTCTATCAAATATTTAAAAAAATACACATTCTTTTTTATTCATAATTAATATATAGTTTAAATAAATGTAATTTAAATAAAACTAAAAGAAAATTTATTAGTTATTATGAAATTTTCTATGCTAATCCCAAAGTACTTGTGAATGACTATTACGTAATTGATAAGCATAAAAGACTAATAAAATTTAATTACGATGCTGGTAATTCTAACAATATAATCTAATCAAATAACTATTGACTTAAATGTAATAGATAATGGGAACACACACAACAATTTATAACAATTTAAATAAAAGGGCACAAAGGCATATGAATGTAAATGTGATTATTTTGGGCTCAATCTGCACTTCAGCTAATTTAATTGACTTGATTGATTACCAATGTTGCCCGATTTTTTCTAGATGAAAAGTGGGACTTTTGAAGATTTTAAATAAAAAAGCCAGACTCTTACACCAAATGCAGGATAATTAAATTAAATAATAAGAATTTAATTTATTATTTATCCATTTATTAAAGTTTTAAAACAAGCATCCAGCTGTGATAGATATCAATATAAATTATTTTTTAATAGAATAATGTCACTATGCATAAAAAAGATTTTGTTGTTGTTTACTATATGTTACATAATTAAGTGCTCAGAATAATTATATGTAACTTATGAATATACTTATTTGTATTTCTATGAAATTTTTAGTAACTAATTAAAATCTGTGGACTAATATGTAAAAAGCGGGACAATGATAGACCAAAAATTTTTGGTCTAAAAATCAAAACTTCCCACCAAAATCTGGCAAAGCGTCTGGCATCGCCCGTACCAACCCTACAATTTTATACAAGTCACAATCAATTAGCTAAACATACATAGGTAATATAAACATTTACAATATATGAAATGAAAACTTACAAGTCAGATAATAATGAAACAAAAGATTATCCACATGATTAGAATTATAATAAATTATTGCAGAAGTTTAAGCTAGCAATAAATGTGAACATATTTTTTATTATTACTTGTGATAATATTTGTCTTAAATATTATTCACACACAAATGGAAAATATAATATGGAAACATTTAAAAAATGTATTGTAGTAAGACTTGAATCTGCTTGTCTTGAAAACTGTCTTATTAGAATGAATGGTTTAATCATGTAAAGCTCATGGATGGTTTCTGAGTTCATTTCAAATTATTAGAAGTGAAATATGTATCTAAATATTTTCCTTGTGATAATTTTCATAGCGAATATCATACAATTAAAAGCTGAATAAAAAAAATCGTATTTATTTTTACATTATTGTTTTTAGTTTTCTTGTTAGTAATTTATTACTTTTGACTAAACAATTAAGTACAAACTAGATCATTTATTTATTTTTAGCGGTTAAAAGTTTTATTTTATTAGAGTAACAACATGCAGTTGATTAGGGCCAAGAACGAGAGTAGAATGTGAAGGTCTCAATGCTCTTTGTTTACTCAAGTGCATACTAAGTTTAGTAAAATGTAGGGATCATTTAACGTGTCAAATTATATATAAAATAAATCTGAAAATCACTAAAAACACTGCAATGCGACAAATGATCTTTTATGGTGATAATTTTATTTTCAAGAAATATGACAAAAACTCATAATATAGTCAAAGTTATGTATTAAACATATAATTTTTTTAACATGTAGTACAAAATAATTATTTCGCTCACCGGCTGTGATATATCTGGAAATGAGTGTCGTGGTACTGGCTTGGTAAACAAAGACGAACACTCTTCTGGCTCTCCCATAACAAAGTTATTAATACACAAAAATGACCCAAAAGGGTTAGAAAACGGGCTGGTATCAGGGTATCGGCTCCTCTCATGCCGAAACGAAAAGTATAAAATTTTAAAAACACCACGAACTTAAACAGCTGATATTTCTTCACTGTTAAAATAATCAAAATTTAAAGTTAAATCATAGTTGATGCTGTCAAAGAATGAGTCATAGATTACAAATACTTTAAAACATATCTTGCTAAAATAAACTAAACGCAGGCGAAAATGTTTGAAATAAAAATATGATAAACAATAATGATTCAAAATATTTTTTAAAAACAAATTGACTCCATTGATTATTTTATTAAATAAAAAATAATAATTACTTGTTATACGGTGGGCCACGTGTCTTGGACTTGTTCTGGTTTTTATACAATTTGTGCTGGAAATCAGAGGAGGCCCCAGATTATTGGCAAGGTGCAGTCATCGTGCCTTTGTATAAAAGCAAAGGTTCACAGATAAACTGCGCAAGCCATAGGGCTATCAACTTGATTAACTTAGGTAGTAAAGCTTGTGCTAAAGTTTTAGCGAGAAGAATACAAGAGATATTTGAAAGGCTGTTGTGGGAGACCCAAGGAGGCTTTAGACCTGTAAGAGAGTATATGGATCAGATCTTTTCCCTCTGCATGATCACGAAAAAAATTTTGCCCGCTAACCACAAAAAGTTTTGTGCTCGTGCTTTTGTGGACTTGGAAAAGGCGTTTGACAGAGTTGTGAGAAAGAAATTATGGGAGATTCTACCCCGGTACAATGTGGGCGGACCCTTGGGCTATAAAGACTCTTTACAGACACCACTCACCCTGCTCGCGAGTAGGAGCTGGCATGTCGCCCTGGCTTGACATCCGGTCGGGTGGTAAACAAGGTTGCGTCATGTCAGCTTGGTTGCTTAATTTGTATTTGGATAGCTATTTCCAAAGGGTGAAACAAAGTGATATAGGAGTGAAAGTAGGTGACTTGAATGTGAATTGCCTGCTGTACGCAGATGACGCAGTGATGCAGCTCATTGAATCATCAGAATGCGAGTTACAGTCACCATTCTGAAAGAAGGGTGTGAAAATAATGGTCAAAGTCAACCTTTGTCTTATTCGTATTCACGAATAAGACAAAGGTTCTGGTTTTTGAACAAGATGAAGAAAGGACGGAATGCAAGATAATAAGATAGTAGATTAGACTATTGACTGAAGTGATATACATGGGAAGTATGTTCAGTACAAATAAAAGATGGATGTGGAAAGGCGTATTGCTGCCGCGAACAGGGTTAACGGAGCCTTAGCTGGTTTGATGAGACGGTGAAACGTGGGTATTACAGAAGAAGAATGAAAGAAAGATGAATGCCGTGGAGATGTGATCTCTTCGTAAGATATGCGGACTCAGTTTAACTGATCGAATCCGTAATGAAGAGGTACACAGAATGGCAGGTACTAGCGAGGATGTCACGGTGAGAATGAAGAAGAACGTGCTCAGTTGGTTTGGGCACGTCGAACGAATGAGTGATGAAAGAATTGCAAAAAAGATTTATGATGGAAAAGTGAGCGGTAAGAGAGGTAGGGGGAGACCTCGGTTGACCTTCGAAAACACAGTATCAAAGATACTGGAGGAAGGTCCCGTAAAAAGTATGAGGAGGGCATGTATGAAGAGGTTGATGACAGTGGACGAGGCGAAAAAGGTATGTAGAGACCGTAGCGCTTGGCGCTCCATTGACTACCCCGCTAGGGATCAAGCGCGAAGCTATTAGTAGTAGTAGTAGTAGTACTTGTTATACAAAATTATGAATTAATTTTACTTGTATTTAGGAATAAAATAATTTAAAACGAGTAATATTGTGAAAATATAATTGTATTTTGCGTATACGCAACATATTGTCATAGTAACATGATGTAGTAAAAACAAATATAAAGACAAATATAAAGGTGGAGTGGAACTTCTACTAAATTAATTAATTACTTATTATTTCAAAATATTTATTATATTTTTTACACTATTCACCAGTGTACACTTTGGGTATATGTGTTCTGTAACATTATCACTATTCTATAATGTCGCGTTTCATTCGTGACATTTCTCAAACTCATATATAGACATTGAAATATAAATATTGTTTGAATATTTATTACAATATGCCTCGTTGTTATTATTAGATTCTTCTTTTGTAAATATAACACATTTATATTGCCTTAATAAAAATTTTGCTTTAGTA
>DWQW01011169.1:0-11621 GCA_018249695.1 Heliconius erato demophoon
AGAATTCTGTTGAGTGGTTTTTTAGGTTCTATAATCGACATATAAACCGACCTAATTTTTATTTTTTTTATATCTTTCATGTACAGAATTGACTTTTCTATCCTTTTATTATATATAGAGATTATATGTAGGGAGGCCCTACATATTAAAAAAAATCATCCTCTAAAAACACACAAGGTCTAAAAAATTTAAGATTTCAATGGACTAAAAAGAAATAGTTTTATTACATTATAAATGAAACTATTTAACTGGATTAATTGAGTTATTGCGTTAAAATATGTATAAGTGTGAAAATGTCACGGGTAGACTGAGGTGGCATTTGTCTGTCAGTTGACATAATTATTATATCAAACTACCGCCAACGATTTCTTAATTGTCTCGCGTACTACACTGGATTCCTGCAGAATTAGCTGATTGTATCTTCCCCTCTGATATGGTGGGATTGAGACTTCAAAGATTTTATGAGTGGGTTCCAGGTGGTAGAAAGTTTCCAGCCATCCACTCTATTGAAATTAGGATATTTTTGTATTTCAATAACCCTCGCGGATCATTATAGGAGTGTATCTGTTTTCCTTAGCGAGGATTTGGTGTTTATCAAAACTAATGTAGTGGCTGGGTTTACCCACAGTATGCTCACACACAGCTGACTTCAATACATACCCATTCTTGATACCACAGATGCGTTCCTTCACCCTAACACCGATGTTTCTCTTTGTTTGACCGATATATGATAAGCCACAGTCACAATCTAGTTTGTATACACCTGCTACAGTTATCGATAAATAATCGATTAAAAAGACTCGATTGTAGAATGCCTCCAGAATTAAGAAGAAAGTGGGAAACGGAGTGTCTTAGTACTAGATTCTTTCTGCCTACCATGCCGTGTGCGGTATACAGTGTGAATTTTTTATATAGTTCATATAAATAAAAAAAAATTATCACAAACAAAACTGAAAACAACAAGTAGTACCACACTAACATTCAAAACGAATCACTCCTTACAATCCTTAACAATAGGAAGTTCCTCTAAAATGGTTTTAAAACGTATGTTGTTAAGTCACTCATCGGTGATATGGCGTCGGATGTCGCCTATTCTGATAGCCGTATTTCATCTCGTTGTAGTTATATCATGGGGTCATTACGTGTGAAGTAGAAAATTTGTGACTGCCTACGACATGGGGGGTCAATTTGACAAGTGATTATAGCTGTGCCTGACGTGTAGAAGTAGCTAAGTGTGAGCGCACATCATTTTTTTATCGAGTGATGATTTTACCGCAAAATATCAATATATTGATAGGAATATATGGTCACACAGAAGTAACTCGCACTTTGCATCTTACAAATAATATAAGCATAAACAATGATTGAATCAATGGTGAATGGACTCTTGTGTTACAAATTTCCTGTTTTTTTACGTTAGGCAGAAAGGATCTTGTGAGAAATAAGAGAAAAGTTTATATGTTTTTTTTATTTAATTTTATCTATACGTTCTGTATATATATGGCATATTGCAGGGTAGGCAGATAGACAAGATAGTGTTAAGTTACTCCACTTTCCACTTAATTTTAGAAACATTCCGTGATGAGTGATCCTTGACCGGATGACCTCGCGCTCTGTTTGTAACCAAAGTTCCCCAGTAAATGATAACAACTCATTCTCCCGAATGGGAACCCACACCCGTTACGTTCACAATCAGTCGTTGCACCGCTAGCTGTATTATTATAATTTTTTTTTATAAATTCGAGGCAATGAATATAAAAAAAAACAAATTATGATAACCTTCACCCAAGCTTACACAAACACAAGATCAACATTCTCGTGGTCAAAACTCAAAACCAATTAGACATTTAATAGGACTTATTACGTAACTACTTAAACTTTAAACGTGTAATAATAGAAGCGCTAGGAGTGAATGACATCAATTTATATTACGACGTCTTGATTGTTTTAATTTAAAGCCTGGAGCAGGCGCTTGATTTGGTTTAGAAGACGTTTCCGCTTACTATAAACAAGCATATAATTTTTTTTTAAGAGAAAAGAAAAGAAATATTACGTTTTCTATTACAAGGATTTTATAAATGTTAAAACTATTCTTATTTATTTAGAATGGGCAAAGATTTATTTAGACTTATATAGACTTAACAAAAAACTAAATATTTATTAAATTCCATATATATTTTTTTCTCAAATGGGTTTCGGACGATTGCATTCAGTTAAATCCGTCAAAGTGTTTAAAAACATTATTTGTACAAGTGGGGAACGAAGTGTCTAGGTTTCCTCTGCCTACCCTGCTGTGTGCGGGATACAGCGTGAAGCTGATTTGATTTTATTTATAACTAACTAATACTGAACGTTTTAATGTAAGCAAGAAATCCCTGAATCCCTGAACCCCTGAACTTAATATTTTAGTTCAGGGATATTATTACCTATTATACATAAAAATATACATAATCGTAACTTTTTGTGATTTAATAAGAAAATAATTTAAATAAGTACAAACCCAAAATAAATGTTGTCAGTTCTTTTTTATTAAAGTTAAGCAAGCCAAAAGGAAAAAGCTAGTGCTCAGATTTCAAAAGGTGTTGAAGATCACTCAGTCATTATTAATTTCGTAAATTAGTAATCACATAGTAATGTCGTTATGATTACAAATTATTATTATCATTTTATTACACTTTAGTTAATAATTCTTAAATGGTTGTAATTCTTAGATTGGGCTAAAATGCAATTGCACAAGGTTCACGGAGTTCCATCAGAATTTTTATGAAAAAGTTATAGTTTAAGTTGTATAAAACGCGTCTTTGAGTGTCGCCTAAATAGATAGAAATCAAATAGTAATATTATTCTCTTTTCCCTATGGAGTAAAATTCATGTAACAACATAAAATTGTTGAAAAATAAGCTTCAACTGTGCAGGCTTAATAATTATCTTAAAAAATCTTTATTTTGGATCGAAAACAAAAAATCGGTGCAAATATTATGTTTGAAACAAACTATTTTTAATGCACAAGTTTTCAAACGGGCTAAAAGTGAAGGGCTAAACTATTTATTAAAAAAGTATTAATGTCACTTGAATCTTCATTTCGTCATTAATTCCTTTGATCTTCAAGCCAAGCTGACAGGGCTATTAAATTTTAATTAAACCACCAAAATTTATTATAAAATTTGAATTTGAATAAATATATATTTAATAAGCACTTGACATTTTGGTCACTAATGAGGTTATTTATGGTCACTTAGACGCTGCGACTTAGAAGATTGTAGAAGGTCACCGAAACGATGTAAAAACGATATTTGTATTGCTTATGATGTACCAAATGAGGTTAAACTTAAAATATTAAAGTCAAATTAATTTCCTGTTAATTTTAAACTAAATTTAATTGTACACCAAAAACCAAAAAAAAAAAAATACTGTGCCAAAAATTTAGATGGCTGGAACGGGCTTTTCTAATATCAAAAAATCTAATCAAATCAAATCAGCTCCACGCTTTATCTCGCTCACAGCAGGGTAGAAAGAGGGAACCTAGTGATAAGACACTCCGTTTCCCACTTTCTGCCGAATTCAGGAGGCATTGCGTGTTGAGTGGCAGAATTCAACGCCGCGCTTTGCCTCGACACCAGAGCGAAGAAATGGAAATATAAATTTAAGTAAATATTTCATTTCCTCGAGTGGGGATCGAACCCACAACCCGTCGGTTTTACAGTCTCACTTTGTACCCCTGCGCCACAACTGGCCACAATCTTCTAATATCTTTAAACAAATTTAAATTTCTAATCTATTTTAAAACTCAACAAAACAACTATTTAAGGGTAGGATCAAGGAAGATAAAGCACAGTGCTAATAGCCTGTTAGAAGCTTCAGATAAGGAGGCTCAAGTGTCTAAACACTTCACTAGGCGGTGTTTTGAGTGTTGTGTTCTTTCACTAAGAGTTGAGATAAAGAGATTCGTTATGGTCGCTCGAATGGGTGAATACAACACGTCATAAATAAACTTTTAAGTGGGTTTTTAGTATGATGAATTCGAGAGGAAGCTATATTGCATTTTTTTGGAATTATCTTTGGATATGTTTTAAATAATAGATTTCTAATTAAAATATTATTTCCACAATATTTTATTTTCCTATTTTAAAAACTATGTAAAGATTTTAAAAGATGGAAAGACAAATAATGACGCTATCATGTAGCGTTAAGACGCTATCCTCGCGCACTGTTCAATTTTCCAGACACTGTGTGTTCAGTGGCGAAACTGAACGCCGTGCTTTTGCCTTGTTAACAAAGCGAGGAAATGAAAATAATTAATTTCAAGTGGAACTCCAACCCACAACTATCACGTTTACAGCCAGATACTATGCCACTGCACCAGGATATCCTCTTGTAAAGAGGATTCTCTATCGGTGCTCAAATAAATGGATACAATAACACGTCGTAAATAAATTTTGAAGTAGCATTATTTTATGGTGGATTTGAAAATAAGCTACATCGTTTTATTTAGAACTATTTTTGAATATTTTTTAATAAATAAATTTCATATGAAAATCTTGTAGTAATTACATTTTCCTTGATGTTTAATTTTCCTATTTTAAATCAAGTAAGATTTTCAAAGATGGAAGAGAATCAAAGACGCTATCATTATTTAAATAGTGTTAAGACTCTCCGTCCTCACGCACCGCTAAATTTTCGATGCGCGCTGCGCTTTGCCCCGTTACCAGAAAGAGGAAATGTAAATATATTAAATATTTCATTTTCTCGAGTGGAAATCAAACCAGGATAGCCTCTTGTAAAGACATTCGTTATCGGCGCTCAAATGAATGGGTATCCATTCAATCACAAGTCGTAAATAAACTTTTAAGTAGCTTTCTTGATGAATTTGAAAGGAAGTTATATCAGTTTCTTTGCAGCGATTATTGGATGTGTATTAGTAATGGATTTCTTATGAAAATATTGTTTCTACACTTAAGCTTTGAAGTTTTGTTTTTCCATTTCAAACCATTAAAGATTTTAGAGATTTTAGAAGAATGAAAGATTTTAGAAGAGGAGAATCAAAGACGCTGAAGTATTATTATTATTTAAAATCAGCTTCACGCTGTATCCCGCACACAGCAGGGTAGGCAGGGAGAATCTAGTGTTAAGATACACTTCCACCAGGCCCATGACCAATTTTTGAGAATTTGCGTATTAGCTGGCGGAAGTCCCGCTGAGTCTTGTAACCTGAAAATTGGGGAAAAGAATATAATCCATGATGTGGGGCGAACACATACAGTCTAACTATGAAATAGTTAAAATATTTAAATATAAATATTGTGTAATATCCGTCAAAATAAAGAAGTTAATTTTTTTTAAAAAGAATGAAAAATATAAAAAGAATGTGTTAAAAGGAAAAAAAAGTATTTGGTGTTCCATTTTCTCTGGCTAGGAATAAAGTCGGCAGCTAAAAAAATAAAATTATTTATCCGATCATATTTCCGAAGATCCGCTTTTAATAATTTTTTTGTTAATATTCCTAAAAAATGGTAATAAAAAGGCCTATTTCCATAATAAATAACATAAACCTACAAAGCAGTGTCAAAAAAAATTGTATAAACATTAAAAATCATAAAACGATATTTTTTATCAGATAATATTATTTAATTCAGCCTTGTTTCTTTATTTGACATAGAAATCTTATCGTACCCACGTTTGCTTTACAAGAACATGTTCTTTCGGAATTGTTACTTTGAAGTTATCTACTTTTTTTTTAAATAAATGCATTTATAAATATATTTACAAAAGATAGAGATTAGGTTATGCTAGGATCTTGGGCCTATTTGATATTCGTAAAAAATTGTAGGTATATTTGGACAGTCGTGTTTATTTTCATTCTAAGCTGTACTTATCTGTTTTTATGGTTTTTAATATATTTTTTCAGCTTTACACTGAATTTCCCATATAGCAGGGTAGCCAGAGGGAACCTAGTACTATGACACTCCGTTCCCCATACACCACTTAACATTTTTTAAAACAGCATTGAGGGGCGGAGTTCAACGTAGCGCCTTTGTCTTGTTACCAGAGCAAGAAAATGAAACTAATTTATTCTCGAAGTGGGAATCAAACCCACAATTCAGATGTATACTACTTACTATATGTATATAATAATAATATTTAACAACCAACCGTAAGCTATCCATACAAACTCATCCACTCTGTTCATATTCCTTGCGTGACAACAGAATTTTTGCATTCATAATTATTATCGCGAAAGTAAAAATAAATTATGGGAAGTAATAAGCAGAAAATCATTTATTAATAATGTATGAGAAACAAAAACGTCCTTCTTTGTAGTAACAGACCGACATTGCACGTTATATGAATTATTACGTAATATGCATAGTAATTACTAGGTAGCAATATATTTTATAGTGTTATATTTTTATAAACTATATTTTTTTTAAATAAAATAGTTTTGTTGATTGTATATAGCAAGGTAGGCAGAGGGACCCTGGCAACTTAGTGTTACAACACTTCCGTTCCCCACTTTCCGCCGAATTCAGGAAGCATTACGTGTTGAATGACTTAACGCTATGCTTTTACGTCGTTATCAGAACTAAATTAATATATTAAATATTACATTTTCGAGTGAGGTCTAAAAAAAAGGTATTTTTACAATAGACTAGTTGTCGCCTGCTACTTTTTTTGGGTACTCTCTATTTTTTGTTCCATTACACTCTACACTAACTATACTATACCATTTGAACTTTCTATATTCAGTTTCGTCTATGCATTGTCTATCAGTCAAAACAACTGATATTTAAAATTAAACAAAATAAAAATAACTCTTAACTTTGTATTTGTTATAAAAAAATATATCAATATTTTACGCCAGGTAAATAAAACTGTTAACGATGTTCCAAGTTAGTACTAAAGCTGAACTAATTAAGTTAACAAGGTCCTTAAAATATATAACAGTCTGTATACTGTTGCTGCATGTTATATTTTCTCCACTACTTGTTCAAATTAGCAGCATGCTCTGCCTTCCTTTGGGAATTTGTGTTGAAAAATTATTATTGACAATATAAATCTCTGTGTGTAATGAAAAAAGGAGTGCTTTGACACTAGATTTTTCTGCTTAACCCTATACAAAGTAAGTATATGTGAAGTTAAATAAAATATTTTTAGTCAATGCGTAACAGAGCAGAGAGGAAGTCATATATGTCCACTACCTGTTAATTGTACAGAAGAAAGTTGCCAAATAGTTTTTTTTAATTTTTTTAGCTTTACGCTGTATTTCGCATGTATCAGGCTAGACAATAGAATCTAGTGATCAGACATTTCGTTCTCTACTAACCACTTAATTATTTATGTAAAATAATAATTTTATTAATTGCTTAATTATTGACCTATTACTTATAGACTAACAAACTTCAATGCTGTGGTTTGTCTTGGTACCAGAGCGAAGAAATGAAAACAACTGAATAGGAATCGAATCCACAAAAGTCGCCTTTACAGTCAGACGCTGTACCGACGATAGACGAGAATCTAGTTTATATTTAATTAAACGATAGAATGTCTAGTTTCTATTTAATTAAAAAAAATGCAAATAAAAAAATCTTTATTTCAAATGCCCTGTATATATAAAGTACTTAGGATACAACAAAATTAAATCAACGTTGAATAAAAATGCACACAATGTACAATGAAGTTCGCTTCCGAGCAAAATGCAAATCAAAGAACCAATTGACCTCGAGCTGATTCGATTAAGACATAACCAGCGGATAAAGCAATGAGATTTTTAAATGTATATTAAATATAAGAACATAAGCACTTGCTTTTAGTAATAGTTGCAAATTAAAATATAAATGGGAGGCCAATCGTGGTGCTGTAAACGCGACAGGCTGTGGGTTCGTTTCCCACTCGAAGAAATGATAGATTTAATATTTTTATTTTTTAGCTCTTGTAACGAGGCAAAGTGCGCCGTTGAGTTCTGCTACTCAACAAGCAATGCCTTCTGAATTTCGTGCAAAGTGCGGAACGGATGTGTTTGAATGGAAATGAAAATGGAACAGATTGTCTTAACATTAAGTTCCTAGGTTCCCCCTACCTACCCTGTTATATGTGGCATACAGCGTAAAGCTACATATATTTATTCACGCAAAAGTTTATATTAAAAAAAAATACTTATTTCAATATTTGTAAAATAAAATAAAAAACGTACGACAAATATAAAAAAATATAATAAAAAATCGCTTCACACTTGTACCACACAACGGTACACAAATAATAACCGAGTGGGTGGTCATTCAACAATACCTGATTTCAGTATTGCATCCTTTCTTATACTAGCTTCGAATATATATGTATGATACCATTGTTGAATATTGAGATGTTATCGCGGGCTAATTTAATTAAGATTAATTCCATTGTACTGTAAACCACTATTAAGATTAAAATTGATATTGGCCGTGACAAGAGTAGTCAGAAATAAAAATAGTTAAGTAGTTGCTCGTGTATTTTTTGGCTTTTGGCTTTTTTTACTTGGAATTTATTCTATGAAAATCCTGATTGAATGAGATAAACGGATGTAGAAAAAGATGTGTGAAAAAGTTGTCCTGGTTGTCGTTTACAGTCCATTCGGATGTTCGTGGGTTCCATTGGTATGTATACATATAGTAAGAAGACAAAGATTGCCATTAAATTCCACCACTCAACACGCAATACTCGAAAATTGGGCGGAAAAATTTACTATTTATAACGTATGTCATATAACTGATAAAATACTTTTGGTTCTTCATTATAAAAAAAAATTATTGAATTAAGAAGTATAGAAAATTACGGCAAGGATTATGCATTCAGAAAGCCTCTCATCAGGTCAGCCACTCCGTTTTCAAGTTGTGGTGCAAGCGGCAGCAAGCTTTTTATGATATGTTTTACATTAACTATATATATCCAATAGAAATATTTATAAAACATATTTTTTTGCATTAATATTCCAATTACAGCAAAATGTCGAATTTTTGTCAAGACAAATACAAGACGTGTACGTACTCGGAAAAGATTACTAACAAAGACACTTTGTTCGTCCAATCCATATAAGCCCTGTACTATCAATTCAATTCTAGAAAGTATTTTAAAAGCGATACTAGTAGAATCATTTGAAATCAGAAAGAGGAGCTCGGACAGTGGTTCACATCCTCTCACTTCCACTGTCCACATCTAATTTCTACTATACTACGTTAATGCTCATTTAAAGGAGCCACCTAAACCTGCATTTGGATCCTTCAAGTTCTAGGTACTGGTGTCACGAGATGAATCCATTGAATCTAATAATCTTGTCTATCACAGAAAGATTAACTTAATAAAAACATGTTAAAGGCTTTACAATAGTGTCATTTAATTTTACTTTATTTATTTGTAACTGATTCTTATTATATTCTAGTAGTTAAAATTAATGAAGATCAGTGTAAATGGTAAGATAAAGAAGTGAATGAAATGGTATATTTGGTAAGTGCGTTCATTAAAGATGGAAGATAACAGATGGATGTGGAAAGGAGTATTGCTACCGGTAACAGAGTTAACGAAGCCTTAGCTACATTGTTGAGACGGTGACACTACAGCAAAGCTGCGCGTTTGGCCATACACAAAGCAGTGTTGGTACCGACGTTGTTATACAACGGCAAAACGTGGTTATTACAGAAGGAGAGAAATATGAATGCCGTGAATATGCGATGTCTTTGTAGGATATCCGGAGTCAGCTTAGCTGATAGAAACTGCAGTGAAGAGATACACAAAATGGCAGGTGCTAGTGAGGATGTCACGATGAGAATGAAGAGGAACGTGCTCAGCTGGTTTGGGCACGCCGAACGAATGAGTGTTATCACTCAAAAGTAAGAATGACAAAAAAGATTTATCATCGATAAGTGAGCGACAAGAGAGGTTGACCTTGGAAAACACAGTATCAAAGATACTGGAGGAAGGTCACGTAAAAAGCATGACGACCCACCCCCCGGAGGGCATGTACTCATATGAAGAAGTTGACGACAGCAAAAGAAGTGTGCAGACACCGTAGCGTTTGGCGCTTCGTTCTCCCTGACTATCCCGCTAAGGATACAGCGTGAAGCTAATTAAAGTATATGTAACTGACTAAAATTTAAAGAGAAAAGCTTTTTTTATTCTTATTAAAAATAAAAAGCTGTTTATTTTTCATTATTTTATCTGCGGCTGGTATATAGTCCTTAAACAATACTATCTTATAAGCTGTCCTATCAGAATGCGTGAGGCTGTTATAAATAGATTATGTATAAACAAAATATATTTGCGTGAGTGCCCTTTAATCTCGTTATCTCCAAGGCTCATCAGATGACATTATTACTAGATCACCTTGGTATGCGATAGACGACATTTTTTTTTGTATATTTGAAACCCACCGTCCAAAGATCGTTTAAATCTTAAGGAAATTTATGTCCTTAATTTATGTACAAAGTAACTTCTATATTAATTTCCATAAAAAGAAAAATACATACATATATTACAGCACATTGATCAATTTTACTAATTGTTTATTCTTCATAATACTTCTGATGAAATTTAGTTGAAATTGCGCATAAAATTGTCAAATTGCATTAAAAGCGGTTGTCAGATAACCAAAATAGATAGTTATCGTTAGTCTTCACTACCGTTATTGATTAAAACAGTACGGTGTAGCGTAATAGATCGAAAAGCAAAGATCAAGTATCAGTAAAGGTCAGACCAATCCCATTAGGTTGTTAACCTGACCGATATAGCGGAATAAGGGCTATAAATGCGCTTTAAAATGTTTTTATGTGTTTTACGTATTTTCTGTATTTTGTAACTGGGGAAAAGGAAATGTATTTGAATTTGCATTAACCTCGCCTTTATTTATTTTATTTGTTTATTTTAAATATTTTTCAAGTTGAATTTTAGTAACTTCTTGTTGGTCTTCGTAGCGCAGTAGTACATTATCTGACAGTTAACGCCGTGGTTGTGGGTTTGATCAGAGGTCTCATTAATAAAATTCGTCAGAAAATGTAATATAAAAAAAACTGGGTGTCTTAAAAATAAATTTCTTCTGTCTTTGTTTCTGCGATGGGAGAAAAGCATGAAGTAGTTTTTTATAATTTAACAAGATTTTCTTACGGTACATGCCTAGAGATAATATTAAAATATTTATATAATCTTCGCCCTTTAAATAGCGTTGAGTAAAGATTAGTCAGATATATAGATCAGTCGCAGTGGCATTAGACATGATTCAAACTCGAAGATTGTGGGTTCGATCCAAGGAAATTAATCATTTTCTTTTCATCGCTCTGGTGATTACACTAGAATTCAACATGAATATCTTTTGAATAGTAGTCGTTTGTAGGGAACCGTGTGTCTTAACATACGGTTTCCTCTGACTACCCTGCTGCATGCGGGATTCAGCGTGAAGGTAAAACTTTTTTAAAGCTAAAGTTTAATAGGAATATATAAAGAACTTGCGTTATACTTATTTTATCTTTTTCACGAGGCATTTATATATATTACTTGGGTGCCGTTACAATAAAAAAACGATATAACATACAAGAACATACATAAGTAATTTAAAATATAAACCATAAAACCACCAATTTTTACTCGATTGAAATTTGCAG
>DWQW01011170.1:0-11621 GCA_018249695.1 Heliconius erato demophoon
CCCCACTCGAGGAGATGAAATATTTACTTAAATTTATATTTCCATTTCTTCGCTCTGGTGTCGAGGTTAAGCGCGGCGTTGAGTTCTGCCACTCAACACTCAATGCCTCCAGAATTCGGCAGAAAGTCGGGAACGGAGTGTCTTAACACTAGGTTCCCTCTGCCTACCCTGGTGTGTGTGGGATACAGCGTGAAGCTAATGTATGTCTATATCTGCATTGCCAGATTTTTAATCGGAGAAAAGCGGAATTTTTGAAGATTTTAAGTTAAAAAAACCAATTATTTCGCCAAAAGCGCATTTAATTTATTATTTGTCCATCACTATACTAAAACGATATTGTTTTGGTTTACCATGTGTAAGGCAGTTAAGTCTTCAGAATAATTATACGAAACCTTCGAGATCACTTATTTGATTATTTCTATTAAATTATTAGTAACTAATTAAAATCTTAAAGTAATAAAAAAAGATTTCTCACAGTACGTGGAATAATCCGTAAAAAGCGGGACTATGCCTGTCCCAGGACATTAAATTTTTGGGCTAAAAATCGCGACGACCCGCCAAAATCGAGACATCTGGCAACGCTGGTCTATATCCATCTATCTAATGAAAAAATATGGGGTAAGAATTGTTGGTAATGACCATCTCTATAGATTTTCTCTATAAATTGTTTCAGTTTGTCTTTAATTATTCTCTATATTAAAAAGTTTCGGTTTCGGCCAAATTGACCAAACCCGAAGGTCGCTTTCGGTTTTTGATTGTACCCGCCAAAATCCGAGAGAAGAGTTTGTTTACGTTTAATGAAGACGCTAATCGCAGAAACTATTGGTTGAAATTGAATAGTCTTTTTGTATTAAATAGTCCATTTATCGAGGTAGGCTATATTTAAGATACATCAGATATATTAGATACAGATAGATTACATCACGTTAATCGTTTCAATATAAATTTACTTATTGTCATTGAACTTGCGAAACCGCGAGTAAAATCTAATGATTTTTTTTGTAAAATCCCTTTAAAATGTAAATTCCAGATATTTACAAAGCAGAACGAAGTGAACAAAACAAATACATATATAAACTATACGGCCTTACATTCAAAAACATTATGATACATAGTGTTGTTACTACAATGTTTAATACAACAGAAAGCAGAACAAACTTTGAAATAAGGGATTCTACAGATTGTGCAAATGTTTATTATGATACAACAAAAAATAATATCAATTTATCAGAAAGTAGTTGTTTTCCATAGAGAAAAAACATAAAAATCCTATAGAATTTTAACCTGGATCACATATTAGTGTTGTTAGTGACAGTTGTGTAACTTATTTGTATAAAGTTCAATCAATCAAACATCCAGTTCATCAGTTGAAAAAGATATTGTTTGTTTAAAAGATTTAAGATATTTATATGGTACATTTTACTTAAAATCCCTCTGCTTAGTTTTCTTTCCTCCTTAACGGCATCTATGGAGCTCGTGAACATACGGTTTCTAAGTAATCGACCGATGTTCCAGGGGTGGGGGAAGGGGCTGCCCGTACCTCACTTGTTATCACTAGCTTTAATAACAAATTATCTTTTTAATTTTAAAGATTTATAATGCCAGTGGTGGTGTACGACTTTAACTCGATTTCTACTCGAGGAAGTGAAATATTTAATATTTTCGCTTTGGTAACGAGGCAAAGCGCGACGTTGAATTTCGCCACTCAATACGCAATGCCTCTAATTTGGCGGAACACAGGGGACGGAAGTGCCTTAATGGGAATGGAATGTGTAAACACTAAGTTCCCAAGTTCCCTTTACCTACCCTGTTATATGCGAGATATAGCGTGAAGCTAAAAAGTTGAATTAAGATTGATTTTAAGATTCTTTTTCAGATTAATTTCGTTATGCACTAGGTACCTACGGAATGTATGAAAAGTGGCGAAATACCACTTTTTGTTACTAAAGAGAGAGATCAAACACATTGCATGCGAAATTAGACACTAGTCTAGAACCGTTATCAATACAACTGTAAAGCAATCGTTTGACCGACATTTGAACGGATAAATTCGTATTAAGATATGAAAAATCTAGCAGCAATATTTTCTTTAATTGGATATTGTGTGGAAATATCACCCAAACTGGAAATATACCAACATTAAAATGTTATTATTCTACAGTTACGGTCCGTTTAATCTAAAGTTTACGAACAACACAATAATTTGTAAATGGCAACATTAGAATATATGAATTTTATAATCTGTATGTAAATTGTTATAATCTGGCATTTAGTGGTGACGTTTTCGATCTAAGAGTAACTGCGACGGGATAGGATTATTGTGAATCATTAAAAAAACCGGGTAATATCCCCGGTATTAGTTTGTGTGTTTGGTGATAAACGATTATGAAGGTTTCATTTTCGCATGGATACATGTTATGATAATATTCCATATGAAATTTATTATATTAAGCACAAAATTACAAGACACCATGTCTCTATTCTTATATGTGGTTTGCGCATTACTGCTGTTGACACCTATTAGGGCCTTTTATTTACCAGGATTAGCCCCAGTAAACTACTGTAAAGCTGGTGAAGACAATGGAAAAACGTGTAAAGTAAGTACAAGAAATCACTAATAAATTACCCGTCGTAATTATTTTTCCATCATGCTTTGTAAAATGCCGAACCACGTTTACTATTGGTAATTAGCATTTTATTAGCAATAAAAACAAGCATGGGTTTGATAAGAACATTATGATTATCTTATTTGCAATTTCATTATTTTTATGTTAACAATTTTTTATTTACTCTGCATTGCTTAAAATATATTTTTATGCCTCTGATTTATGTTGTCTATAAATAAATATTAAAAATATAAAACAACATATTCAACATTTACCAAGTGATCCGTTTACAGTGCATTCGAAATGCACGAAATGGCTTATCTCATGACAAAACTGAGAAGATAATTAGCTTCTGAACAATGTACATACACATGCACACACACAACCACGCACATTCTCTCTTGATGAATATAAATTAAATATTGTGTTTTTTCTTTTTTGTTTTAACATACTTATTTAACTTTTAACATACTTATTTAGGAAAGATTCCTAGATGTAGAACAACACTTTAAAAATGTTATAAACTTAATATTTTCAGAATGAAATACCTTTATATGTAAATAGACTAAATACAGAGGAGTCTGTTATACCATTTGAGTACCACCACTTTGACTTCTGTCTTTCTGATGAAACACAATCACCTGTTGAGAATCTTGGTCAAGTAGTTTTTGGAGAGAGGATTAGGCCAAGTCCATATAAATTAAACTTTCTTCATGATGAAAGCTGTAAGGTTGTGTGCACTAAAGTCTACAAAGGATCAGATCCTGAGTCAATAAAAAAATTGAATCTCTTAAAAATGGGAATGGCGCTTTACTATCAACACCATTGGATACTTGATAACATGCCAGTAACTTGGTGTTATTTAGTCAATGAAGGAGGTAAAACTTATTGCAGTACTGGATTCCCTATGGGTTGTCAAGTTAGAAAAGATTTGGTGAGTGCATTTTCTTATATTATACTCTCTTCTGTATTTAATCATTTAAATCTACTACCAGCAATGCTTTATTTTAGGTTTTACAAATATTGTATAATTCTTAGAAATTATGTGTTGTTATCATTTTACAATTTATAGATACATTATTGATAAAACCTACACAGTTTAATAATGGAAATGTTAGTTTATATATTTATCTTTAAAATAATCAGTTTAGTAATTTTATAAATTATTGTAAATATAATATAAGTCATCAAAATGATGAATTAGGTAGCCTAATATTGGCTTCACATAACATATTTGCTATGTTGGCTTAAGTATCAATTCAAAAAATTATTATCTGTACTCCAATAAATCTGTTATCAAATATAATAGTTGGCGATATATTTATCTCAGATGAAGTCTAATAACTGGTACTAAGGATCAACAGAGGTAGTTACTATGATAGATATTGTCGGTGTCAGTGCAGGACCTTGTAACTGCAATTTTTAAGAAAAAATACCTGAAAATGATTACTTGAAATATAAAGCTTTGTAGGGTCGGCAAAACAGTACAATCTAGTACCTTTTTCAAGTATTCATTAACACACATACATTACTTTTAAGACAATTTTTGCTATCTACTGAAGAAAATGTGTTTTTGCATTTAGAAAGTTCTGCACTGATGCTGAGGTAATCCATCTCTAGATACTCAATTCTATGTTTTTTTTTATGCGCTGAGTGGTGGACCTCAATGCTGTTCTTTTCTTTACAGAGTGAGGAAATGAAAACAATTCTTTAATATGATTTGTCATTAAGTGATAGCTTTAAATTTATATAAAATAAGTTTTTATTGACTCAATTTAGATAAAAAAAAAGAAATGGACAACATGGCCATTTTGATTAAATATAACTATTGAAAAACTTTACAAAACTATTTTATTATAAACTCTTGCTTATAACTTGGGGTTGCATAATAATTGCAACATATGCAATTATTTCATAGTAAAGAATATTATTTAAAATTTTCACTATTTACATGCTGTATCCCACACACAGCAGCAGGTAGAGGGAATTTAATGTAAAGACACTCAGTTCCGCATGTATCACCGAATTCTGGAGGTATTGCGTGTTGAGTGGCGGAACTCAACGCCGCGTTTTGCCTCGACACCAAAGCAAAGAAATGAAAATATTAAATATTTTATTTCTTCGGATGGGAATCAAACCCACAACATATTTACAATTATAACATTTTACAGGACACTTGTACACCAATAGTGAATACAGCTTCCAGTCCGTTTAGTACATATTATCTATTCAACCATGTTGACTTGGAAATTACATACCATAGCGGGCTAAAACAAGAGTGGGGAGTTGGTTTTGGAGATAATGGAGGAAGGATTATATCTGCCAAGGTAGGATATTAACTATACACTTTGTTTACGTAAGTGTTATGAACATTGTTAAAAATTAAATAGTAATTTTGTTGGTGTCCATAAGACTTGTAAAATCCTGTAGGTGTCCCCCTATACTTTCTAAGAAATATTTATGATGAATTTCAGCTCCTGTCCAGTTGTTCTAGCTATATGTTGTATATGTATCAGTAATATATTGATAAGGAGCAAAATTCTAAATGTATAATATGAATTCAAAAGAAGTCAACTTATAAAAAAAATTGTAATGTTATCTGAAGGAAAAAGTAATTAAAACAACGGGTTTTTAATCGAATTGAACAATAATTATAGGTTTTCACAACAGCAACAGTATATACATGCCAAAATGATAAGAGTTTTGCAAATTAAAAATATGGATAAAACTATAAATATGTGTAATTAATTTATCAAAAAATATTAGAAAAACTGTTATTCTTTATTATTTTTATTATTATTATTAGCTTAACACTGTATCCCGCACACAGCAGGGTAGGCAGAGGGAACTTAGTGGTAAGACACTCCGTTCCCCATTTTTTGTCGAAATTTGGGACCATTGCGTGTTGAGTGGCAAAACTCAACGCCGATTTGCTTCGACACCAGAGCGAAGAAATGGAAATATAAATTTAAGTAAATATCTCATTTCCTCGAGTGGGGATCGAACCCACAACCAGTCAGTTTTACAGTCACGCTTTGTGCCCCTGCACCACGACTGGCCTCGGTTCATAAATAAAACATTTATATCAATTTATTTTTACATACAGCCACATGTCACAGACATAGATAGTAGAAGACAAAGATTTAAATATGTCAAGGCATTTATTTTAATAGCCTTACTTGATGGTCACTCTTGTAAGAGTGTGTTACATAAGAAATATCTAGAGCAGTGATTCTCAACCTTTTTTTTGTTGCGGCACATATTTAACGATTTCAAAATTTGGTGGCACACAAAGAGAAATTAATTACTGCAACAAAAATTTTAAATATACGAATTACTTTTTTTGTGGATTTAAATATATATTCATGTTAAAAATATTTTTCTTTTTAAATGATGATGAATGAATTTAATTATATTAACATTATTATATATTTGCAAAATTTGGCGGCACACTTTTGAAATTTGGCGGCACACAAAAGTGCCGCGGCACAGTTGTTGAGAATCACTGATCTAGAGATTAGTTATGCATATTAGTTTCAGCAGGATTGTAAAGTTAGAATACTCAATTCAATGGGCATATGATTCAACACTTACATACAATTTAATTGAGTCGGATTATACTAACTATGATGTCATTTGAATGAAGTGCTGTGGGCTTACGTTTGATTATAGTTTATTTTTTTATTCTATTATCTCCTTTATTGTTAATGCATTTAGCAGGGTAGACATAGATACCCTAATTTTAAGATGTTACATTCCCACTTTCAGCCTCTTTTAGAGACATTATTTGCTAAACAGTTACATGTAATATGACACTATGTGAGAATCACACCAGAGAAATTTAAATAACTTAAAAAACATTTTTCCTAAACATCAAGTGCACCCTTTGGGTGTACAATAAGGAACTTCCATTCCTACTTCCATAACAGTTTTTTATTAAATAAAGAAACTTTTTTTTCTTGAGAGCTACTCAATTATTAGTAACGTGTGCATTTTGTGTGTAACTCGTTTTAAATTTTTTTCAAACCAATGATTGGCTAAATAGTAAAAAAAAATATAACCTCTTATACACAAAATCTATCTGTACACACATAATATACTATAAAGATGATTATTATATTGTTTTTATTTTTTTAAGGTTAAACCAGCCAGTATCAACCACCGAAACCCAGACAACCTAGATTGCAGCTCACGCAACAGTCCTCTAGAAATACCTAATACTCTAACAGGAGATGAAACTTTCAATATAATATACACATACAGAGTCACATACATTAAGAATAATACCATAAAATGGTCATCGAGATGGGACTATATCCTGGAATCTATGCCACAAACGAATATCCAGTGGTTTTCGATATTAAATTCACTAGTGATTGTTTTGTTTTTAAGTGGCATGGTCGCTATGATTTTACTTCGGACTCTACATAAGGATATAGCGAGATATAATCAAATGGAATGTGGAGAAGATGCTCAGGTAGGTTTATTATTAATTCTATATATTTCTAATATAGATTTTTTTATCTAATTGTTTTAATTTTTGTTGAACTTTTTATATTGATCTTAATGATTGATGCATTATAGTGTTTTATGTCCAATTATGATAATTTTTGTTATTAGTTAAAATTAAATTCAGATAGTCTTGTTTGTACAATGTATGTAAACAAATAAGATTTGATTTTTTATCTAAGATCTAACACAACTAAAATGGGGGCTTGAAATGCTTGAGCCTAGAATATCAATCAACAGGATTTTTACTAATAAAATTAGAACTTATATTTTTTTTTAAATATGTGACATATGTTTTCCAGGAGGAGTTTGGCTGGAAACTTGTTCATGGAGACGTGTTCAGACCACCCCGTCGTGGTATGCTTCTTGCTGTTTTCCTAGGATCTGGATCACAGGTCAGTTTTTTATATTTTTTTTATTTCATATTTATTTCAAACATATATTGAGAATTAGACACAAGAGGCAATTCTAATAAGTATTAATATAAGAAATGTGAGAGCTTGTATATACAATACTTTGAATATTTTGGTTATAATATGACAAGTTTAAGCGAACGAAGCCATGTATGGTTTCGTTAGTGTATTATAATCAAAATATCATTCCCTAGAGGTCGTTGTGCCGCAATGGTACAAGCGTGACGGTTGTGAGCTCGGTTCCCACTCGCTGCGGTAATAAACATATGCCCCCACCACGCAGGTGTTCGGCATGACGCTGGTGACGCTGGCGTTCGCGTGCCTGGGGTTCCTGTCGCCCGCCAACCGCGGCGCGCTCATGACGTGCGCGCTGGTGGCCTGGGTGCTGCTGGGCGCCGCCGCCGGCTACGTCAGCGCGCGCGTCTACAAGAGCTTCGGCGGCCGCCGCTGGAAGAGCAACATCCTGCTCACCTCCATGGTGTGTCCGGGGTGAGTCGCCAGTGCTGTGCGCGGTTGTGAATAATCGTTTTGGATTATTATTTAATCTCTAATAACTTTGCTAATTTAGGTAGTTTCCATGTCACTAATATGTATATTAATAATGAAATGAATTTTCCACATGAAAGAATCCTTTTTTTTTACAAATCCGCGCTTTAACTCGTATATAGCGTAGTAGACAGAAATAACTTAGTGTTAAGACAATCCATTTCGAAGTTTCCACCGAATTTTTGTGCCATGTTTAATAGCGGACCTGAACAACGCTCTTTGTGTACCAGAATGAAGAAATGAAATAAATTGAAATATAATCGTTGCCCCTAAATGAGGCTCGTAACCATAAACAGCCTTTCCAGTTAATACATGTATCATACACGTATACGTTTACTGACTACAATATACGCATTGACATTAAATAAACGTATAGGAATCTTAATATTGACTAATAGTTGTAACAAGAGACCAGTCGTGGCGCAGCGGCACCAGGTGTGACTATAAAATCAACTAGTTGTGGGTTCGATCCCCACTCGAGGAGATGAAATATTTACTTAATTTTATATTTCCATTTCTTCGATCTGGTGACGAGGTTAAACGCGGCGTTGAGTTCTGCCACTCAACACGCAATGCCTCCAGAATTCGGCAGAAAATGGGGAACAGAGTGTCTTAACACTAGGTTTCCTCTGCCTACCCTGCTGTATGCGGGATACAGCGTGAAGCTGATTTTGTTTAATTTAAGTTGTAACAAATAATGATTACACTCGTAATAGAGATCTTATACCATGTAACAAGATTTAAAATATCTGTTCGGAATAACTAATAAGTTTTAAATTAAACTATTTAAAACGGATTAATCGCGTATATTTAAGATTTTACATTTTGGAAACTCGACGTTTCGAACACTTTGCAGTAGTCCGTGGTCACGGATAGACTTGCATTTTCTGCTACTTTATGAATAAATTAATGATACTTGCAAACTTATATTTTGTGCAACGAGAATCCTGGGTACTATGCTGGAAATTACAATAAAGAGCCCAATGCTGGCGCAGGGTTATAATCGTGTGATTGAAAACGCCACAAATTGTGAGTTCGATTCCCACTCGTGAAAATTAAATATTTTTTTTTTTCTTCTGGTATCGAAGCAAAATAGGGCGTTGAGTTTCGCCACTGAAAACACAATTCCTCAAGATTGCGGTAAATGGAAAACAGAATGTCTTGTCATTAGATTCCCTCTGTCTAGCCTGCTGTGTATGAAGCTAAAAATAATAACTATTTTTTATTATATACAACACTTGTCTGCAATCGCGACGATTGTGGGTTCGATTGAAATGAACTCGGAATGAATGAATTATTTTTATTTACTCGCTCTGGTAGCAAGACAAAGCGCGGCGTTGAATCCAGCCTTCAGTCCATAGGTTCCCTCTATCCTGCTATATGCAGAATACAAAGTTAAAAAGATTTTCATTGCAATTTGTAATAATAAACAAATAATATTCCTTCCAGAGTGGTATTTTCTCTGTTCTTCATAATGAACCTAGTGCTGTGGGGCAAAGGCTCGTCCGCCGCGGTACCGTTTTCAACTCTCGTCGCGCTATTGGCGCTGTGGTTCGGAGTGTCTGTGCCTTTGACTTTCATTGGAGCTTACTTTGGATTTAGGAAACGGGTAAGTTTTACTTAATTTGATTTTTTTTATATATAGAATGTGAAATAATATTATCGTTGTATTGATAACAATAACATACTAATTCTATATAGCAATTAATGTAAAACTGACTATCTCTCAATAGTATTTCAAATTTTTGAAACATTATGATATAAATAATCAGCTTCACGCTGTACTGTGCTGCACACAGCAGGGTAGGCAGAGGAACCTGGTGTTAAGACACTCCGTTCCCCACTTTCTGCCGAATTCTGTAGCCATTGCGTGTTGGGTGGTAGAACTCAACGCCGCGCTATAATATATTTATAATATTTCGCTCTGGCAAGAAAGCAAAAGCCCAGTGTTGAGTTCCATTCCAGTTTTCTTAAAACGAAACGAAAGCGAAAGGCGCTTTCGTTAACTTCAATATGAGGGAAACCCATATACATTATATTGTCTTGTAAGCCAATGCACTGGTTTATTGGTAATAGTTTATGAAAATTTGCGTCAATCACATGACATCTGTTTACAAAACTATATGTCGTTCCTGTTTAAAATAATAATATAATAATTATGAAAAAAAAACCTAAGTTTTCTCAATTGCATATTGTTTTTTAAATATAGTAAAATGGATAATTGCGTAAATTTATTTATGGAATAAACTTATATTACAGATTCTTGAACACCCAGTACGTACAAATCAGATCCCGCGGCAAATTCCGGAACAATCTCTGTACACTCAACCCATACCTGGCATTGTTATGGGAGGAGTGCTGCCATTTGGATGCATTTTTATACAGCTGTTCTTTATTCTGAATTCCCTTTGGTCCAGCCAGGTCAGTTGTAGACAAAAGATTTACTATAGTTTTTGTTATTTTTTTAGAATTGTATGAATAAAAATATGTTTTGCAATTTATTTAATTTTTATAATCTTATTCGGTACTTATGTGGAAATTTCCAGATACAAATGTCACTCTAACTTATTAATATTTTTTTTAGTGTGTTTCTTTTAATGTATTATTTAAATGCATGCAACTATTCGTTAGTGTAATAGCAGTATCAGGTTCTGTCTTTACGAAAGATTTATGAAGTTGGTAGAAGTTAACAAAATAACATAAAATAAATAAATTTCTATGTGAAATTTCAGATGTATTACATGTTCGGTTTCCTGTTCCTCGTGTTTGTGATCCTCGTCATCACCTGTTCGGAGACCACCATCTTGCTCTGCTACTTCCACCTCTGTGCCGAGGACTACCACTGGTGGTGGAGGGCGTTCCTCAGTTCCGGATCCACTGCTGGCTACCTCTTTGTATACTGCTGCCATTATTTTGTCACTAAACTTAACATTGATGATGCCGCTTCTACATTCTTATACTTTGGATATACGTTTATTATGGTTTTCCTTTTCTTCTTGCTTACTGGTACTATTGGCTTCATGGCGTGTTTCTGGTTTGTAAGGAAAATATACAGTGTGGTCAAAGTTGATTAGTTTCTCCATCGGTTTGTTTGTTGGTACAGTAGACGACTTGATGTTGTTTTTTCATTTGTATATTATGATGTGTTTAGCACATTGCGCTATATTGTTAGAGGTTATCCGTAAATTATGTCAAAAGAATTTCATGTTTTTTTTTATTACTCCCTCGTTATTGACACAGACAGTCATATTTTTGAGATTACTGCTCACGTCACGTCACATATTTCGCAAAATTCGGATATTATTTTTGCTTACACAAATTACATGTTTTAATACGTAGATATATTTTGAAATAGTGATGTCACGAAATATAAGACCTCTCCCCGTCCTTTTTATACAATGTCACAATTCTTCGACTCCTTCCACCTTTCCCTTATATGTGACGTAATTTAGGGATGGCCTTTAATTTCAACACAGTATCACTTGTTTTTTTTCGATAGAGAATTTTATATTGTATTTAAAATTGTCTCTTGAAAAACTACAATTTT
>DWQW01011171.1:0-11621 GCA_018249695.1 Heliconius erato demophoon
GCGTTGAGTTCTGCCACTCAACACGCAATGCCTCCAGAATTCGGCAGAAAGTGGGGAACGGAGTGTCTTAACACTAGGTTCCCTCTGCCTACCCTGCTGTGTGCGGGATACAGCGTGAAGCTAATGTGATTTGATTTTACAGATGTTCCAACCAACCCATAATATATCATCCCAACAAATAGGATGTGCTAAATATTTACTGTATAAATCTGTTTTATGCTCGAGTTTATATCTATATTATTGTGTTTAATAGGTCATTATTCTTGTGACATTTTCAATTGATTTATGAATTTTATATTAAAATAAATTAAAAATATGTTTTATATCTGTAATAATTAATGATTTTATTACTTAAAATAAAATTACATTAATTTTGTTAAGGAATTAATAAATAAATAAATCAGCTTCACGCTGCACGGAGAGGGAACCTAGTGTTAAGACACTCGGTTCCCCACTCGTAATGGAATATATTCAAGATTTGAGTAATTCATCCAATTTAATAACATTATTAATTAACATATCGATATTACAAATATATAAACTTACTATATATAATTTACGTAAATTCTGTACACAAACATCATTGGAAATAAGTTAGATAAAGAAAATTGCTATATAGATCCACCCAATAAAATAAATGTCACTAAAAAAATTGTTATAAAGAATATCCAATAACTAAATCTAAAAAATAAAACAACAGTAAACCACAAACAGATAGTAAATTAGAAACAAATTCTATTCTAACAACAATATATATTAAACCTAACAAAATAAATAAATCTAATTTTATTGCTTACATTGTTCCAGAAGCTAATGGAGTCCAATAAGACGAGTTGAGCTGAAGAAACATGACGCGCGCCGCCATTGCGTTTTGGCGCGAAATGCCAATCGCTGTCACGCTCCTCGTGGCATTGGCATGCACGGTTTCAGCCAGAGACATTGTTTTGAGTAAGTAAATAAATATTTTTTTTAAATGTTAAATTAATTTTAATTTGTTTATATTGAAATTTACTTTTACTTATTTTTTGGAATTGATTAAGCACGCATTTTTTTGTAATATCTATTTTTCTTGTGATTTGTCACTTTTTTTCCACTGTGACCGAGTTTCTGGGTATGCTAGAAACAATGACATAAACTTGATGATTTATATAATTATCATAAACGTATAAAGAGAAAGTCAAATTTAATATGTCCTTCTCAGGCGAATAATTTGTTATATATTTTAATATCGGCGTTCTAATAACAAGATTAGCGCAGCTAGGCTCTCGAAAATTCGGAGGAAACTGGAGAATGGAGTGACTTAACACCCTCTACCATTCTGTTTTATGCGTGATACAAGCTGAAGCTATAAAAAATTAAAAAAAAAACAAAATAGAATTAAAATTACACTACTATTTTTCACTTAGTTTCTCACTGTATTTTGTTTGACATTTTACAAAGACTTATCAGTAAACACTGATCGTATAAAGAGTAATGCATTTTACAGCCAATAATAACAGGAAATCCTTGAAACATCAATATGTTAAATGAAGTTTATTATGACAATGGACCTGTAAACACCATCCATGCCAGTTTTATTAATGATGCAAAAATTATATTATACAGGATGTAATTTTTTTGCTAGTGGAAGTTATCAATCATCTTTAGCAACCATTAAAAAAAAATTGAAATCTATATACTTTTTTTTAAATCCGATCCAACAATGGCTTTAGGGCGACACTTGTCGAATTTTTATTGTGTTCATAAATTGATTATACGGAATTATTTATTCTCTATACATAGTACTGTGATATATTAACAAAAATCTTCGAAGATACGCTGGGAATATCAATTTTTTGCATGACTCGCATACTTAATGTATGTATGTCGAAATGTAAAATGCATTTTTGGAACAAGTTCCAAGAGATTACTATTCATTGCAAATTATGTGACACCATAGTTGTATATCAGATTGAAATTGTAATTTTTCTTCATTCAAATTTTGAAACGTTTTGAAAGTAATTAATTAATTTTAATCAAATTGGTAGTTGTGTAACGAAGTAATAATTTATATTAATTTTTATTTTCAAAAAAATGTGTTGTTAATCAACCTGTAAAAATTGTCTTTATTTAAATAAAGGAATATATATATATATATTTTTATCAGCTTCACGCTGTATCCCGCACACAGCAGGGTAGGCAGAGGGAACCTAGTGTTAAGACACTCCGTTCCCCGTTCCGTTATATATATATTTATATATCTATATAAATATATAGAGAAAAGACCATCGAGACTCATTGACTGCAGACGCTACGAGTGTAGGTTTTATTTCTAGATTAATAATGATTCGGAAAAATTTATTGTTTTCCATGTCACTGCTCTGGTTGACTGACAAACTGAGATATTGACTTCCGCCACTTAAAACGCATAGTCTCTAATTCTGGTGGAAACTGAAGAACAGAGTGATTTCACACTAGGTTCTCTCTCTCTCTCCACATAATAAAAATAAAACATAATGAAAACACCATTAAAAAAAATAAACTGTAAAAAAAAAACTATACGCCGCAGAATTTTATTTTAGCTACAATCTGTGACAGATGTGTTAATATAATATTTTTTTTTATCATACAAATGGTGAATTAAAAAGTTTACATGAAAAAGAAGCAGGTGAACAAGTTTAAACGGAAGTCATTTATCTCAGCCACAGCTACTTGCCGATTTCGTTTTTAGTACTATTAAAATATAAACGTCGTATTAAATTGTAAATATTTCAATAAGATACTTAATAGTATATAATATTATAATTTAAAATTATATTAATATATAGTAGATTTTTATTGATATAGTAAAAATGATAACATATTTCTATAGGCCGTCGTGGCCCAGGGGCACAAGGGTGTGACTGTAACGCGACAGTTGTGGGTTCAATCCTCACTCGAGGAAATGAAATATTTATTTAAATTTATATTTATATTTGTTCGCCCTGGTGTCGAAGCAAAGAGCGGCGTTGAGTTCCGCCACTCAAAGTGAGGAACGGAGTGTCTTAACTCTAGGTTCCCTCTGCCTACCCTGCTGTGTGCGGGATACAGCGTGAAGCTGATTTGTTTTATTTTATTTATAACATATTTAACGATGATGTAGCAAAATTTAGACGTCTACTTTGAGATGACTGTAGATTTAAGTATACTCAATATGAGCCAGTTAGTCAAACATACACTATTATTATATAAGTATATCGCTTTGCTTTGCATAGCTGTAATAAAAACTGCGAATATCTACTATTATTTATTCATTTTGAATAAATTTTAAATAATAAAAAATATATTTTTAAAAAATATGAGGTGATGATATGAGGCCAGTCGTGTAGGGGCACGAAATGTAAACGCGACAAGCTTCCATCTCCTTCGCTATGGTGCGGCAAACTGCGGCGTTTAGTTCCGCCACTCAACACCCAAAGCTTATATCTTATTTATATAGTATTTTGACATTTTACAAAGACTTATCAGTAAAGTTTAGTTCCACCACTCAACACTTAAAGCTTCTAGATGGAAAAGGGCGAACAGTGCGTCTTAACACTAAGTTTCCCCTGCCTACTAGAAAAAAAAATGCGAAGAAAAGCGAAGCGAAGGATTCAAAATGGTTACTGTATATTTTTTTTAGCTTTCAGCTGTATCGCCTAATTATTATAATAATATGGTCTAATGTATCCGGTAGCGTAATGAATACCGAATGAAGGGTTTAGGACGTTTTTGGAAGCAATCAATTTGGACCCGTGAAGTAATAATGTGTTACGCAGTAATTTCTATTTAATTTTATAAGGTTTTTATGAATTTATATATATATATATATATAAATATATGAGCGTAGAGCCGGCGGCAGTTTAAAAGTGTAGGTGGTATTTTTTTTATCAAAAAAAAATATCGAGACCAGTCGTGGCGCAAGGGCACAAAGTGTGACTGTAAAACCGACTGGTTGTGAGTTCGATCCCCACTCGATCTCTAGTGTCGAGGCAAAGCGCGGCGTTGAGTTCCGCCCCTCAACACGCAACGCCTCCAGAACTCGGCGGAAAGGGGGTACGAAAGTGTCTAAATGTGAAAGGAGTATCTAATATTAGGTTCCCAGGTTCCTTACGCTTAACCTGCTATGTAGGTACGGCATACAGCATTAACCTAAAAAAAACAATAATAAAAATCAACAGATTTGCTTTAAATATTTGTTTAGAGTTATTTTACATCAAGACAGTTCTTATTATACATACATTTCTATATTATATATCTTTTTTAAAGTGATTCAATGGCAAGAGAGTAAATACCAATAAAATTTATTTTCGATTTTATGACTGAGGCTATCAAGTTTTACGAGATCTCAACAAATACACTCTTTATCAGAAAGTCGGTAAATATTTACAAACATGGCATTCTGCGTCAACGATGCTTTCAATTTAGTCCTAAATAAACAAAAAAAAATGATAAGAAAGATTTACAACAAAAAATAATATAGTTATAGTATTTTTTTGCGAATTGATTGTTGTTTGTGGAAACAGTGATAAGATATCATTACGCAATTAGATAAAACGAACTTGTAGGAAATAAGTAGTCGTAGTAGATAGAAGGAACCTGTGAAGCTAGTATTAAAACTCCCCGTTCCCATAAAGATACTTCCGTTCCTCTCCAGTTTCTGTTAAATAATGGAGGCATTACAATTTGATTGGTGGAACTCAACACAAAAATAAACATTTAATTTCCTCGAGTAGAAATTGAACCCACAATCTATAGCGCCACGACTGGTTTTTTAAATAATTTTGAATGCATAATCACTATTTGCTTGGGAAATGGAGTGTGCACCAGGCTGTTTCTGTCTAAAAAGCATACAATATAAGAATTGAGCTTAAACATATTAAGGATAAACCTTTACAGTTTTTATGAGGCCAGTCGTGGCGCAGAGTCACAAAGTGTAACTGTAAAACCGACTGGTTGTGGGTTCGATCCCCACTCGAAGAGATGAAATAATTACTTAAATTTATATTTCCATTTCTTCCCTCTGGTGTCGAGGACAAGCGCGGCGTTGAGTTGTGCCGCTCAACACGCAATGCATCCAGAATTCGGCAGAAAGTGGGGAACGAAGTGTCTTAACACTAGGTTACCTCTGCCTACCCTGCAGTGTGCGGGATACAGCGTGAAGCTGATTTATTTTATTTGATTCTTTACAGTTTTATACCTACAGAAAAAAAGAAATATTCCTACAAATCCTGCCCTAAAATATGTATAGTAAATGATTGATAGAGAATATGACGTTGTTTGTGTATAAATATAGACATATAATTTCAAAACAATAATAGATATGAGAATTGTGTGAAGCAATGTAGAATATAAATATTGTAGACTAGCTGTCTGATTTGTCTTTGTTCAAGTAGAAAAATCTTTTATTTTATCGAATATAATTATGATATATAGAGACCATCGTGCCGCAATGGAAATGTAAAGCCGACGGTAGTTCGATGGGGGAGTGCGTTCGATTCCCACTCGAGGGAATGTAATATATTATATTTTGAGTTTCCTCGCTCCAAGAATAAAAGTACGGAGTTGAGTTCCGCCACTCAATACGCATAGCATCCAGAATTTTTATCAGCTTCACTGCGTATAGCAGCGTTTTGTGACGAAACTCAACGCCTCATTTTGCCTTGCTTACCAGAGCGTAGAAATTTTAATATTAATAAACAATAAATCATACCCCCGATTCGGAAATGAACCCACCACTGTCACGATCACACGCTTGTACCCCTGCACCACGACGGGCTTCAATTCGTAATTTAAAATCCCATTTCAAAATTGGCAAACACAAATGCAGACAAACTGACAAATACAAAAAACATATTATATATTTTAGCTATTAAATAAATATTTAGTTTTTATTATAAAAAATCCTAACAAAACCTATTAAAACATAGACATAGACAGATAAATTTAATTATATATAAAGGCAAGGCTGTGTAAGGACATCGTCAGTCACGACTCGGAGTTCACGAGTTCGTTTCCAGTCTTGGGTAATTGCGAATGCAACGCTACGTGATGATGCTATGTGAGATATGATGGATTCCCATAGGATGTGAGACCGACGGTGCAAAAGCGCCGACTTCCTTTGACTATTGTTATTCTATGTTTAGATGGTTTTTTTTATGTTTTCTAATCGTTATTTCTACTATAAGGTTTTGTTGAAAGGTTGAATGATATATTTTTCTGCGTAGTGTTGATAAAAATGAGATCTTCAAGATGTCGAGGCCATTCGTGGCGCAGTGTGACTGTAAAATCGACTGGTTATGGGTTCGATCGCACTCGAGGAGATGAAATATTTACTTAAATTTATATTTCCATTTCTTCGCTCTGGTGTCGAGGTAAAGCGCGGCGTTGAGTTCTGCCACTAAACACGCAATGCCTCCAGAATTCGGCAGATAGTGGGGAACGGAGTGTTTTAACGCTAAGTTCCCTCTGCCTACCCTGCTGTGTGCGGGATACAGCGTGAAGCTAATGTAATTTTTTTAATTTAATTTTTTAATTATAGCTTTGCGAAAACGAGTCGATATAAAATAGGTTATATATGCGAAACCAATGGCTTCGAATACATTTGAATAATATTCTAAGGTAAATGATTTAAAAAAATTAAATCGTTTTTAATATTGTATTTATATGCACAATTTTAAACGAAAACAAAATTGTAGAAAATATAATTTTTATTACTTCAAAGTAACGGAAAAATTAAAAATAACATAATCAGTGAAATTAAAAATACTTATTTAAAATTCGCAATTTTTGGAGCCGGTGCTTTTAACAGCACAGATATTTTTAAAATATTTGTTTTTAGCCTTTAAAGCGGATTCTTTATTAGGTTAATATTATTTATTTCTTGGTTTCCTTTATAAAAAAAGAACATAAGTCCTAATTTTAATACTGTTCAGTAAAACTAATTGAGTTAAATCAAAACAGATTTACGAGAAAGAGTAAATGTTTCAGTTCATTGTAAGAGTTGTAAAATTAACGTCAATTTTTTATAGCATATCCCTAACACGTAGCGCTGCTGCTCTACCACAGAGTCACTCGATTGTTTCCAGAAACAAGCTATTAAATGGAATTAATAGGTTATTATGCGACATATATATCGGTGAGGGGTAAAATGGCCTAAGATATTTAATGTATTTTTAAGAACTTTTTGTTAATTTTTTAAAGAAACATATTGTTTACCAATTTTTTTATAAAATCAATAAGTTATTGGAAACTGTTTTAAAAACGTTATTTTTTTACAAGAGACTTCTTACTTTTCTTAATATAACTAATAAGAAACAGATATCTTAAGTTTGATGATAACTTATACCTTTTAATATAAATTATACAGATTATTTTAAATATATATATATATATTCTTATTGTTAGTGCTTTTCTTTATCATTTTTTTATTAAAATATATTTTGCTGGTCTACTTAGTTAACGTTTTAATTTATATCATTCAATTGATCCGTATACTTAAAAGTTGAAAAAAAGGAAACGAAACGAATGTCACTAGAGTTGAATCGACATACAAGCATATTTGACATTATAATATGAACTCGAGGCCAGTCGTGGCGCAGTGGCACGAAGTGTGACTGTAAAACCGAGTGGTTATGGGTTCAATCCCCACTCAAGAAGATGAAATATTTACTTAAATTTATATTTCCATTTCTTCGCTCTGGTGTCGATGCTAAGCGTGGCGTTGAGTTCTGCCACTCAACACGCAATGCCTCCAGAATTCGGCAGAAAGTGGGGAACGGAGTGTCTTAACACTAGGTTTCCTCTGCCTACCCTGCTGTGTGCGGGATACAGCGTGAAGCTGATTTATTTATTTTATTTTTTATAATAAGTACTTTCAAACCGAAAAAAATAAAAAAAAAACAAGAAAATTTAAAACATGTGATATGGCACTTTTATTACATCCTACGAATTTCACATAAATAATTCTGAGGAAAGTAAAATTCGGTTGAATCATAGTTAGGGTGCAGAAGTGGAGATGACGCTTAAAAAGCCGTAAACAATTTATAGTTGGTGAGAAAATAAAAAGTTTCTCACTGTGCTCCTTCTGAAAGTTATACAATAAAAAAGTTTACAGCTGTAAGAAAATAGACCAGTACTGGTATGGCTACCGTTTCGTAATCTTAGTGAATGTAAAAATAAAATAAATATATGAATTAACTTCTCTAGGGTTATGAATTATATTTCTTTCTTCTTTGGTAAGACAAAGCGCGGCGTTGAGTTGCGCCACCCTATGCTTAATGTCTCGATTTTTGAAAAGAAACGCCAGACGCCTTTGCAGTGACACCGGTTGAGTAAGGAGGAAGGAAGGTGGTCTGTCCTTGAGAAAGTGCAAGCACCACAGGGCTTCTTAAGAGGATGTCGACGACAAGGGTGTTTAAGTTTAGTTTCACAAGAAAAGTATATATTAAAAATTATATTATAATATATGTATTTAACTTTTACCAGCGATATAAGATGATGATCTCAAGATATGTCACAAAAAATGAAAATTCCATATATGGTTGGATAAATATTCAGTCAAGGCACTGAGAACATGTCATGTGTTGTACACAATTTTTAGTTGTTTTCATTTGGCCGTGGCGAGGTCGAGGCTCTGCGCATAGAAATCAAATTTAATGAATATCTTCATTTGTTCTCTCTTGAGACCTTTGTCGATGCAAAGCGCGGCGTTGAGTACCGCCACGTAACACACAATGCCTAGAGAATTCGGTGAGAAAGTGAGTAACGGAGTGTCTTAACACAAGGTTAACTTTGTCAACCCTGATTTTTTTCATTTGGTCACGGAGGCGAAGTCGCAGGGAAATGCTTGTTGTTGAAAAACAAATTTCGTCGCATATTTTCGCTTATAACTTTAGTTTATAGTGTAGTGAATAGAAATAGGCGTCTGGTGCAGTAATAAAATAATATCACCTCCTAAACAGGTCCATTAAATTTGAGATTAGAATGAAGAGGCAGCAGCTGCTTGAGACAATCACTAAAAATATTTACGTAGATTTTAGAATACATGTATTTTTTTAATTAGTCTCACGCTATATCCGGCGCATAGCAGGGTAGACAGAGGGAACCTGGGAACCTAGGGTAAAGGCGACACATTTTCATTCTCCATTTTTCGCTGAATTCTGCAGGCACTGCATGTTGAGTGGCGGTACTCAACATCGCTCTTAGTCGGGTAGTCAGGGAGAATCTATTTTTCAAACGCTCCTTTCTCCATTCACTGCCCAATTTTCGACACCCTTACATGTTGGTTGGGTTGGGCAAAACTCAACGCCGCGTTTTCTTGTTGCCAGAGTGAAGAAATTAACATAATTTATTCCTTGGACATGGAATCTAACCCACAACTGTCACGTTTACAGTCGAACCCTCTTCCACTGTGTCACGATGGTCTCTAAACACTCATATTTTATATAATTTTAAATACAATAAAATATATTTCCAACCTTTACTTATGCAACCAACATTGTAATATCTGAACAAGTAACGCTAATGCCAATATAAATTATAATCATTTATACATCAAATTCCAATATTCGGTACTGGAAACGTGTTTAAATACACGCCGTATTTCAACCCACACCTACGTAGCTTAGGATTAAACTCACTATTAGTCAATAAGATTTGTTTGTGAAAGTTATGTATGTGATTCTACAATAGATTAAGAACCATCCCGATGTAAAATCGATGTGGTATCTCTCTCTCTCTCTCTCTATCTACCGTGGTATAGCATCTTAGATACAAATGGCTATAATAAATAACTTACGGTTTTGTTATTTGCAAGTGCAGAGATTTATACAAAATTATGTTTAGTGATCGATTTTTATTTATTGGTTTTAGTGTTCGTATAAACGCGGTAATTATCGGTTCGATTCCTGTTTGGGGGAGAGATTTCTCTCTATTGCCTTCTATTTCCTTCTCTCTTTTAATAAAACAAAGCACGGTTTTGAGCCTTGATAATTAAACGGAGCGTGTGGAATAGAATATGGTTCCTTCTACATTCCCATTGCGCCCCTTGATATATGCGGAATATAGTTTAAAGTTTTTTTTATTTTATATGTATATAAGTTTAATAATTATTAAATAATCCAAGTGAAAGTTAAATATTATTAGATTAACGATAATATTCTAGAATCGTAAATACTAGATACAGAGGGGATCTAGTGTTAAGACATTCCGTTTTCCACTTTCCGCCGAGTTCTGGAGGCACTGCGTGTTGAGTGGCGGAACTCAACGCCGCGCTTTGCCTCGACACTAGAGCGAAGAAATGAAAATATAAATGTAAATAAATATTTCACTTCATCGAGTGGGGATCGAACCCACAACCAGTCGATTTTACAGTCACACTTTATGCCCCTGCGCCACGACTGGCCTCTACTAATAATATTTTAGATTTTCTTTTGTCAAAATTAATTCCATTTTTTAAACAAAAACTAAATATAACAGAGTGATCATTCACTACACAAATATTATCTTCCCCGCAAATTAGAGACGTGTCAAGATAATTTGGAAAATCTAAAGAAAACTAACAAGAAATTCCACACATTTTCATATATCACATTAGTGATTCGTACATACGAGTATATTTTAAACCAGCTGTTGCGATCAGCTGTCGGCACGTCGCTCCACCGCATACATTCCTATCATTATTTGAAATATCCTTCCACAGGTTAACTTTTGCAAGTCGATGATGTTGTAACTTATTTTTACTAATATATATTATAAAGGCCAGTCGTGGCGCAATGGCACAAAGTGTGACTGTAAAACCGACTGGTTGTGGGATCGATCCGCACTCGAGGAGATGAAATATTTACTTAAATTTATATTTCCATTTCTTCGCTCTGGTGTCGAGGTTAAGCGCGGCGTAGAGTTCTGCCACTCAACGCAACGCCTCCAGAATTCGGTAGAAAGTGGGGAACGGAGTGTCTTAACACTAGGTTCTCTCTGCCTACCCTGCTGTGTGCGGGATACATTTTTTTATGTTATAAAGCTAAAGCGTTTGTTTGGTGCAGCTTGTTAATCTCAGGAACTAACTACTAATTTTGTATTGTATACTAACATCATATTAATAATTTCGTTATTTTTGTTTGTTCATTTTTTATTCACGCTTCACGCTGTATCCCGCAACATTAAGATGATTCTTTTCACTACTTTTCGCCAAATTCTGGAAGCATTGCGTGTTGAGTGGAGTGAAGCGCAGCGCCGCGTTGTGCCTCGTCACTAGAGCGAGGAATTGAAAATATTGCATATTTCTTATCCTCGAGTGGGAATCGAACTTTGTACTACTGCAGCACTAAGGCTTAGTTTCGATATAACACACTGTATTTGCACTCAAAATTACCTCTCGCGCTTAGAATATGTGATATTCATGGGACATACAAAACTATTAGTTATTTCTATTTAACAACGCGGGCGAAGCCGCAGGTTCAAGTTAGTCACTTATAACTTAATACATACATACATACATACATGGGTACTTTGAATAAGTCGCTTTTGAATTATAAATTGCTGTAATTTTGATGAATGCACCGTGATTTGATGGAGGGTCTGAATGATTGATTCATTTTATATACAGCTTAAATTATCTTTTC
>DWQW01011172.1:0-11620 GCA_018249695.1 Heliconius erato demophoon
TGATGTAGTACGCTTGCACTGCGGAATCACAGCGCACCGTGTAACTGTATGGACGATTCGTTAAAACCTACAATATTCATTGGGTAATATTATTGGTGTGTAATAGGTTTGAATCCTAGCAATTGTGAAGTTTCTAAACAACAACTCATTATTTGGATGTTTTTTTTTTATTTGAATGTGAATTTTACAATTACTATAATTTGAAGTCGATAATTTATTTTATGTATTTTAATACGAGTCGAAAATTGATATTTTCCAAACCTCAACCAAATGAATGACTTTTCAAATGAATTTACTTATATTCTGATTATTTTTAAAGTTGTGTTAGTAGGAAAAAGAACTAAAATTTTGGATAACAATTCAATTATCACCAACCCCCAAAACTCCAATAGCATTTCCCGAAACAATATAGTCTTTGCTCGGTTCAGAAAACTTGAGATCAGTCCTAAATTCGTAGTTTGGTATCGCTTCATCGATGTCTTCGCCCGGAGGAGTGTAGGTCGCCTCGCAGAGACCAGACACCAACACGTATAAACCTTTGGGTTGATCACCTAGAAATGGATTTTTTACCATAATGATATGTTTCTGTTAAGATTTAGAATTAGAATTGGATTTTTTTAGCTTTATACTTTATCTCTCATACAAGGATAGACAGAGAAACCCGGTATCAAGACTAGTAGAAACTGAACATATACCCAGTGGCGTAGTGAGGGGGGGGGGGGCAAGGGGGGCCATCATGCCCCGGGCGCTACTTACAAAGGAGCGCCAAAAGGTCTGCAAAACTATTTAAATATATTAAATTAGGAGTATATTTCATATATACTATTATATGATGTTCATCTGGGGGGCGCTGAAAAGGTATTTTGCACCGGGCGCGAGTTACGCCCGCTACGCCACTGCATATACCTAACCGTTGTGTTTACAGTAAGACACTTTGCCGCTGCACCATGACAGTCTTAAAGAATTTTCACATCTTTTTCTTTAACATAATCATATTAACATAAGGTAAGTAATACTAAACTGACATACCTCTTGATATAAGGATATCATTTATATTATAATTGCGTATTTCTGAATTTTCAATGAAGAAGTCCGCGTCCCTTTCGTTGCCTTGAAGCCACGACACTGCGCGAAGTTGAGTCTATTTACCATAAACACATAACTTTCTTTTTTTATCATTATTTTAAAGTGTATTCCACACTTAGGAAAGAAAAATACTTCTTTAGAAGACGTATAAAAATGTTAACGTAGCATAACCAGGTCCTGGTCGGTTTCCAGGAGCCCCGGGTTCGAATTCCGCTACGTTCAAATTTTTATACGTCGTCTAAATAAGTTTTTAACTTATAATATTTTAACAATCAGCATATAATTATGTTAACTATACAATTTAATTTAATGGGACTTACTTTTTAAAAATGATCAGGACAAAAGAATTAATTACAGATATACATTAACATCTTGCGTATTTTACTAGAGAAGTTATTGTAACGTTACTCTGCTTTACACCTTTCCCTTATTTACTATATCCTCAGAAAAGACATCCAACGCTACATTTTTTCAAGGTAGACTAAGAAATTCGTATATTTAACTTTTTCTTTAATTTTTATTTTATGCTTACTATGCGTAATCTATGAAGATATATGTACTTACTTCAGGTGATGACGGAGCAACTAAACTGCCTTTGTGTCGACAAAATTGAACTTTTTCTTGTATTGCATTGACTAATAACCGATATTCAACTTCATCGAGAAAACCTTTAGGAAATCATGATAAGTAAATACCAGAAAGCAAGACCTTTCTAACTATGTAGGTAAAAGGCAACGCTGTCTGGCACGTAATAGTTGTTTGTGGGTTCAATTCCAAATTCAGGGTGAAGTAATATACGCAGAACATGACCAGCAATAGAAAAAATCATCAATTCAATCAATCATTATACATAAATCATTTAAATTTAATGAATTAAATATAATATAGGAAAACATAAGATTTTCAAGAATTTTACATAATAACCTTCTTCTTTCAACTGCATAGTATCAAGTATCATAATGTTAAGAGTGGAAGTAGTAGCTTGTCTGGTCTTCACAGTGATGGCGGTCCACGGTCTATCACGCTGTAATAAACCAAGCTGTCGGGTTACAGCTAATCTACAATATAAAAAAATGAAAATAATTTTTGCCATTTAAGAATTTTAATGAAACTTAAATATATTCCGCGGCGTTGAGTTCTGCCACTCAACACTCAATGTCTCCAGAACTCTGTGAAAAGTAGGGAACGGTGTGTCTTAACACTAGGTTCCCTCTGCCTACCCTGCTGTGAACGGGATATAGCGTGAGGCTTTTTTTTTAAATATGTTTCAAAATAAACATTTTTAACAACCAGCATAATAAAATAAAATAATAAACAATTATTCAATTATGAGAAGAAAATGCATATCAAAATATAAAAGATAATCAATAGATAGAAACATAAGTAGAAAGAATAGATAGTGATTAAGAACAATAAATTATTTCGTATATAATACAGTCATACCTGTCAGTTTCTAATTTATTGTACAGGGTCTCTTGGATTTGTTGGTTGTCAACTAATTGTGGAAGAAGGCTGCATACTTCTTGTTCTCCAGTAACAAAACCCTATAATAATTTGTGATCACTTAATAAGACAATAAATAAAAAAAATACATTTTGAAAAGTGAGTAGAACGCTATCGCAAAGCTTTTTAGAATAAGTAAGTCTTAAAAAGAAAATATACGCTTTTTACGGCATAGCGGGATCGACAAAGAGGAGTGGCAAGACACTTTGTCACCTTTATCCGTTGTTATTGAATCGGGAATTATATTCTAATAAAACAAAAATCATCAAATTTAATCCGTTAATTGATAATTAAATCATCAAATATTTAACTTTTATCGCTGTTTCTGATTTCCTTATTCTAATAATGAACACTCTGGCTTTTAAATCTTAAATTTAAAAGACTTATACATTGTAGATATGTATATTTAAATTGGTTAGCTCTTTCATTTAAATATGTTTGATTAATAACATGAAAAAAAACCTTTCCAACATCATAGCCAAAAGCTAATTGTATATCAATCATCCTGTCGATGTACGCCATAATTTTTGGTACAGATACCCTGTAAAAATAACACAGGTGGTTTAAAAAAATATGCTATGGTTTTTTTTTTATTGAGAGAAATTATTTTATCAGCGTTTGGTAGGATTTCGTAGGATTTGATAGGATTTGGACTAAATCCTGCTAAAAATTAGCTTTACGCTGTATCCCGTATATACAAAGGTAGACAGAGGAGATGTAGTGTTAAACCACTCCGTTCTCCACTTTTCACCGATTTTTTTTAATCATTGTTGAGTGGCGGAATTCAAAATGAGTGATATTATTGCACATTGTATTATGTTATATACATATAAATAGCACTCATTACATATCATTACAATTATAATAGACAGCAAGGAAGAGAAAAATGAGAAATAAGTGTACAATTTAAACCAAAAATTTTCCTTTGAGATAAATATTTTAAATGTCTATACGTATACGTATACCTAGCCAACTTGCACAGTCGTAAAAAACGTAGCATCCTCAATAATTTAGTTGCAGTTAGAACACTTGAATTTAAATTATTCCACTTATCCCACGGTGTTAGAGCATCTATCACGTCCAAGAAAAGATCTAAAACAGTAAAAAATATCCAGTTTATTAGAAAAGTATTTCAGTAATTGATTTTTCTACGTATTAAAGAAAACAAAACCAATATGGAATATTTTTAGATAAACGTTTATAAATAAAAAAATATTATTTTCTAACTTACCACCAGTGGCCATTACAATGATGGCGAAGTCTAATTTGTTCCAATGTGACTTGAAATAACCACGTATTGTCAACGCTAACATTTTGACTACCATTTCAAATACGTATATTATGTAGAAAAATCTGTAATTATCGATTATTTAGATCTAAGAATGAAATATAATTCTTATTGCATTTAAAAACTGATTGAAAATTCCTTTAGTTTTGCGTCCCATAAATTTAATATTTAAAGTTAAGAAATAACAAGTGTTACAGTTAAAAAAACAATGTCACAAAATACTTGAATTAACGGTATGGTATGGAATTAGTATAAGTAAGTAATTATCCACATACTCGTAGATTTAGTTTAAAATTAAATAAAATAAAATTAATTAGCTTCACGCTGTATCCCGCACACGCAAACTAGTGTTTTCACACCATTCCGCACTTTCCGCGTGTTAAGTGGTGGAACTCAACGTGGCGCTTTGGCTCGACACCAGAGCGAAAAAATTAAAATATAAATGTAAATAAATAATTAATCCTCGAGTGCGGATCGAACCCACAACCAGTAGATTTTACAGTCACACTTTGTGCCACTGCACCACGACTGGCCTCAATATTGCCTAGTCTTATATATTTTTGAAATACTTATTTCCTTCCTTCAGTTATATATAAAATTATATTGTTAGGTTAGTAGGTTCCGTTGCGTTTTCTCGCTCGAAATATGTTTAAAGTGGACTGAAACTTATAAACGTAAAAATTTATAATTATGTACCTATATTTTTTTATAATTCAAGTACGAGGTCTTTCGCAGCTAACTCTAAAATTATGGAACCAAAAACTCATGATTTTTTGGCATCAAACTTAATTTTAAAATTCAGCATAAAATAAATTACATAGAAAACTGAGGCCAGCCGTGGCGCAGTGGCACAAGGTGTATTGTTAAAACAGAAAATTCGGCAGAAAGTGGGGAACGGAGTGTCTTATGACACTAGGTTCCCTCTGCCTACCCTACTGTGTGCGGGATACAGCTTGAAGCTGAATAATAAAATAAACAAAATACACTCACAAATTAAGCGACTTTATAGTGATCATCAACGTTAAAGAGACAGGTGGTTTCATCAACACCTCGCACAGGATGACCGGCGTGTTACACAGTATCATGACGTAAATGAAGCCGTCGAACCAAACATTTGAAACCATCCTATAGCACAACTGTCGCCATTCGTGTCGGGGTACCTGGGCGTTTGCTGGATCTGGCATCAACATGTCTACTAGCTTACGACGGAGCCAAACTGCGTGAGCCTAGCAGGAAGTATATTAAAGAAATTTTATATTATAGATATTTTTTTAGGAGGGTAGGCAGAAGAACAGCGGCGTTGAGTTCTGCCATATAACATGTAATGTCTCAAGAATTCGGCGGAACGTGAGGAACGGAAATGTCTCAATGAGGCACGGAGTGTCCTAACATTTTATTCCCCGGTTTCCTCTACCTACTATGCTATGTGCGTTACGCAGCTTGACGCTAAGAAAATAAAATAAAGAATAAGAATAAAATTGTTAGCTAATATTTTAGATGATCGAAATTTGTGACAAAGATTTCCTATATAAATTTATAGAAAGATATAAATATTATATATTTAAATGCTATTCTCTAATTCATAAATAACCATATTAATATATACAAAATACATTTTAGTACCTTAGGCCTCCATAAAGCGGCTAATTGGTCCAGATTCACTCTTGCATCATCAGCGTCTGCAGCTACTTCTACAGCTTGCACCAAAGTTCTGACACCATCCTTACTAATTTTCCCGTGTTCGTATTGACGCCAATATGATATCTTCATTGCTTTTAGCACTCTTTGATTTGCTTCTCTAATATAAAAAACCAATGTCTTACCTGTCGTTATAATGTTTAGAAAGAGAAAATGAAAATATTAAATATTTTATTCCCACCAGTAGGAATCGAACCGATAACCGTCTCGTTTACAGTAGAACCCTTATGCTTTCGCCACGAAGGCCCCACAACTTTTAATAATATAGCCCAAATGAATAAAAAAAAATATTGCCTAGAATACTTATTGAGAAAACTACTTATTTAGAAAACGTATAAAAATTTGACGGGACTCGAAACCGCGCCTCCTGGAAACCGACCGTCTTAAGTGTGGAATGTTTACTTAAAAATGTTTAAAATATTGCCTAGAATTTTTTAAAAATTATATAGTTTTTAATATCCAACTGCAACACAAGGAGTATAACGTTTTTAACATGTGTGTTAATTCATTTCTCACGCGGTACAGCCGAATTTGCTTGACGGTTTTTACATATGAGGTATAGTTGAGCTTGTCAGAAATTTGGGAATTTCTTGAATTAAGGCTAAGAAGATGAACAGCACTTTCCTAGTTGTCGCTTTAATTTTTAGAGCTTTTTGAGTTGGAGTTGAAGTCTAATTTATCTTTATAATAAATTATTAGTTTTATATCACTATTTAAAGTGAAGAAGTTGTTTAATTACTATTTTAAAGAATACTTTTCAAACCTCATCATTTCAGCAAATTCCTTTTTCGTGGGTTCGTTGGGTATCTCTCTCTCACAATCAGGACAAGTGGTGTATCGGTAGCCCATATAAGTATCATCGTCACTGTCCTCATCACGCATTTGTAATTGATATGGATGTTTTATGTTTGTTCCTGCAATTACATTTTTTTTAGGAACTCACATTCATTTTATTTAATTATATTAAAACTAAATATCCGAATATGCCACAGATATTGACTAATGTGAGCTATCTAAGCTTATAAAAAATAAAAGTTAGGCGAGGTGCAGTCTTTGGATTGAATTTTTTTAGCTGTATCCCACACATAGCAAGGTAGGCAGAATCGGAAAACCTAGTGTTAAGACACTTCGTTACCATCAAGACACTTCCATTCCCCATTTAAGTCTGGATTCTGGAGGCATTACGTGTTGTGTTCCGCCACACCAGACGTAATGCCCCGAATGTTTTCCTCGACACTAGAGCGAAGATATTAAAGTAATCAATATTTCATTTCAAGTGGGAATGGTGACTAATAGTCCCACAAATGGGAAGCGAACCAAAAACCATCACTGTTACAGTCAGACGCAGTGGCCTCACTTAGAGATAGAATCAAACTGGCCAAAATATAAGACAGAAACTATCATACCAGCTTGAACAAGTTCCCAATTAGCATCAGCAAGGAATTTATCCATCTTCAGCATAGATATACAACGGTCTCGAGTTAACATTATACGTTTCACGCAGTTGGTCATATTGGCTTTCTTCGCCAGCGATATTTCCGCTAACCCCAAAATTTTCAATATCCGTCGCATTGACGTAGCATTGACTAATAAAGATAGGATGACTAGTCCTGCCGTTTGAATTATAAAAATCTGAGAAGTATAAGAACATTTGCTGAATTTTATTGACATAAATTCTGATATATTCTAATATAAAGGGTAGGAAGTATAGATGTAAAGCTTCTTCTAAATGCGTACTTATATAAAATATTAATATTAAATATAGATAACTCCACACAAAATAGTAGATAGAATATCTACTCTAAGTAAAGGTTGAACCCAAAACTTCGGGGGTAGCAGGAATGTACTATAGCTATATCAGCAACTATCCATATTATTTATTATTAACATTTTTCTTACCTCTCCAGCATCCTCAACTGTTGGCGTTTGGAGAACAATCAGAGCCAAGCAAAGAGATAGTGGACCTCTTAAGCCGCCCCAGACACAAGATAAAGAATGTTGCCACGATATACCATAGCCAATGTGTCTCAAGATAGGTGTCATCATAGCATAGACCATTAAACGAGAGAAGTAGACCGTTGTATAAGTAACGAAAACTAACGCCACAAGTCGAACGCTGATCACGTGACTGAGCTTATCAAATATAACGACTCCAACCATTGTGAAAATCAATGTATTAACAACAAATACAAGAACATGCCAGAAATGGGCAGCAATCTGCTCGACGTCTGCTGCTAGGGTCGACTTACTCTTGCTGACCATCACACCTGCAATAACGGTGGCCAAGAATCCCGATACATAAAAGTACTTCTCCCCAATGTAAAACGTTAGATACGCTCCACCCAATGTCACCGTCACTACACATAGTAGGTCATAGTAAGTCAGACTCAACATCATAGATATTATTTTCCCTGTAACGAAACCTAATAAGGTACCACCGCCGGCATATCTGAGGAGGAGTAGGGAAATTTGCGACGCGGACGTCAGAGCTAAGGCTAAATATCCGAAAACAGCTGTAAATTCAATCATGGCTGTTGCATCACCTATCAATCCTTCACCTAAAAGAAGCACACTAACGTATTTCCCTTTAGACATTTCTTTCAGTTGCTTCACAACTTCCATAGGATATATAGGAGAGCAAATCACACCAAATAAGAAAGCAGTTGGGAAATTCCAAGACGATTCAATAAGGTTATACGCCATGAAAGCCACCATCAAGGCCGTCAGAACTGCCCCAGGCACCCCAACAAGGAAAATTTGTGGAAAACTCTTCCAAAACGAATGAGAATCGACTGAATATGATGTGTAAAATATCAAAATGGGTAAAAACAGGATTAGAAGTAAGTCTACATCTATGTAGCATATTTGGACTATCGGTTTGATTGAAGGATGTCTGTTTGCTAAAAACCCAGCTATACCTCCTAAACTGAACATTATGACTCTGTATGGAACACACATGCTAGTCCAAAGCATTAAAGCTCTTATCACAACACCTATAAGAAGAATGGACATTAAAAAGAAAATTGGCAAATATTGTGGATATGCTAATGTAGGACGATATGGATCGTCAAATACAATCTCCTCAGATCCATTTTGTGTTCTGTTGGCTGCTTTGACTTCATTTATAAACACTATTATAGTACTGTAAAATATTATAAATCTCGACATTATATTGTGTAAACCATAGCCATATAGAATTATCATTTAACATTGTATTGTTTGCAATATAATATACAATAAATATGTATAAAGAGAAAAAATGTCCTTTACACATAAACATGCATAAAATTTTTACAAAATGTTTTTTTAGCTTCACGCTGTATCAAGTACATAGCAGGGTAGCCAGAGGGTACCTAGGAACCTAGCGTTAGGACACTCTTTATCCCGTGCACCGTCGAATTCTTGAGGCACAAAGGAGCGTTTTTCTTTAATAGAGCAAAGAAATGAGAATATGAGATGGTTTTTTATTATAAAAAAAATATACATATTTGTTACTTTTGTTTATTTGAATTTAAATAATAAAATTATAATTAACAATATTTAATATCAATTCCAATTTCTATACTATTGTTAATATTTCATTATATTGAATGTCAATTGTAATGAAAAATCAAGATTATGATGTAGCGCATGTAAAACACAAACACAAATATAAAGAAAATTGTTAACATTTATTTATTATAGCAAAATAGTAAGCATATAACAACTAATTAGTAAATAAAATAATTTATAAATACTGAATACATTGAAAAAGAAAAATCATTTTAGTTTTGAATAAAATGTCAACACAATTTTTAATTAAAATTAAAATCTACTTAAATTGAAACATTATTTTAACTGCACGTAGTATCCTGCAACAAGCAGGATAGATAAAGGAAGCCAAGTTAAGTCACATTGTTCCACATGCACCACCCATCACTCAAAACACTACGTATTGACGTTAAGTGGCCGAACTCAGTGCCACAATTCGCGAAACAGTAAAAATACATACTTATTTAGAAAATCCAGCAGCCGCGGGTTCGAGTCCCACTACGTTCAAATTTTTATATGTTTTCTAAATAAGTATTTTTCTTACCTAAGTGTGGAATAACACTTTAAAAATGTTTAACAATAGTAAAAATACAATTTCTTTATTCCCTAGGGAATAATAAGCGAATACCATTATTTGGTTTCCTAGGACTTTTGTATGGAGAAAATTTCTGCGGTGTTTTCCTGGGAGACCTTCTGGGTGAAGTAAATTCTTTTATTTTATCTTTCTTTTCTTGCATCTCATTATTTAATTCTTTCTTTTTATTTTCTGCTTCTTTTAGTTCTTTATAAGCTGTCTCTAGCATACGTCTCTTCCAATCTTCGTAAGGTTCTATTTGAGGTTCTGTGGGTTTTTCTTCTGTGGCTTTTTGTGTATCAATTTCCATTGCATTTTCATCTGAAATAAAAAAAAAAATTTTTTTGAAGTGTTAAATTAAACAGCGGCAAATCGTTTATATGTAAACGCGTTGTGGGTTCGATTCCCACGCGAAAATGTATTTTTTTGTTATTATATGCGGATCTCAGTCAGAAGTAAAAAAATGATAGTTGAGATATATGGGGGCAATTGAATAAAGATAAAACATTTCTATATAATTTTCAATACAAAAAGAAAAGAAGTTAAACAATATTGTTTAAGTATTACTTATTTTTGCCCTTCAGTGAACACACTATCTTTTTTTGCTTTTGTCTCAATTTGAGACACTGCTTGTTGAATAGAGGAATTCAATGCCACACTTACAAGAGTGGGAAATTAAAACTAATTTATCCTTTTTGAGAAAGGAACTGGCGAAGCAACAACCATCATGCTTAAAGTATGACAATGTACCACTACACCACAATGTATCTGTGTAAACTTACCATTTTTATCAGTTTTGGTGGGTCTCCCTCTTTTCTTGACAGTAGTAAATTTCTCATCAACAACTTTGGTCCCATCTGCATCCAGTTTTGCCCATTGTGCTGGTTTCAGTCTTGATTTTTCAATAATTTTACTTTTTGATATTTTTACTTTGTTTACTCTGAAAATATAAGTTTTAATATATTGTTGTATACCATATAATCATTCCTCATACACTGACAAATATGTGTTGAATGGCCCACCACCAACCACAGGGCAGTGTTGAGTTCCAACTCAACATCACCCTGTGGCTTCTTCCTAAAGTAAGGAAATCTATACTAATGTAATATAATAAAATCGAAGAGTTTGTTTGTTTGTTTGTTTAAATGCTAAGATCTCTGGATCTACTTGTCCGATTTATTTTTTATTGATTTTGTATGAAAGCTACATTCTTCAGAAGTGCTATAGGCTTGCCTTAAATAATGAAATAACAATAATAGTGAATGCAAATAAAATCGTAAATTTAAAATAATTCAACGCTCAGTTTATGGCAGCTAGCATAGGCACAAGTCCTGCAGAGGAGAAGTTGTGCTTGCACTTTCTCAAAATTATTAAATGTATAAATTGTATTGATTATATTATTTATATTGATTATCTTATGACAAATGCAGCATAATAAAAAAATTATAAGTGGTATGAGGGCGAAGTCACGAGTGGGTTGCTAGTTAAATATATAATTAATATTTAACTATAATGTCTGTGAATAAACAAAAAAAATTTTTAACCAAAACCAAAATGAAAAAAGGAAATGAATAAAGCAAATCAATTACATAATAGAAAATAAAATATACCTGCAAGCTTGAAACACAGCCATACATACATATTGTGGTAAATTAAGATCTATCTCCTGAAATATCATACAAATAAAAAATGTAGCAAAAACAAAATATAATAAATCAATAATTAACTAAGTTGAAAACTCAGAAAGAAAGAGTACAAAATATATATTTAATCATTGTTCTCATTGTTTCTATACATTAATAAAATGAACATGTTCATAAGACAATGGGATGATGATGGTTCAAAAGAGACTAATTGACAGAAAAACTATTTATAATTTATAAAATATCAACATTTCTATGGTAATGAAGTAAGAATTTGTGACATAAGTAAAATATTTA
>DWQW01011173.1:0-11619 GCA_018249695.1 Heliconius erato demophoon
ACACCAGAGCGAAGAAATGGAAATATAAATTTAAGTAAATATTTCATCTCCTCGAGTGGGGATCGAACCCACAACCAGTCGGTTTTACAGTCACACCTCGTGCCACTGCGCCACCACTGGCCTCACTGGAATCTTTAAATTTATCTTTAAATTAAAAAAAACTGTCATGGTTCTCACTTTGAACATATTGAACCACCTATTTAGATATAAGTTTTATTACAATCAGTTAATAAATAAAAAAAAATATCAATTCAAAGTAGTTGTTCAACAAAATTTGCTATTTGCTAAAAAAGTTATTTTATACAACTGTTTTATGGAATTGACTAAATCTTTGGTTTTCATTGTTTTGTTTTGTTGTGTTCCCTCTATCCATTTCAGTCAAAATTACTAAATGTACAGACAAAATATTTTTACTGTCTTATCATATATAGAGATGTTTTTGTTTGTAATTATGTATACCTACTATTATATAAATAAAATTGAAGGGTCTTTATGTAATTTCAAAATGAATGTGCTTTTTCAAATGTTATATAATATACATTTTTTCACATCCTATATACTTATTTACACGATACTGAAAAAGAATCAAACAATATTATCATATTTGTTTGTCTTACTGTTTACCCATACCTTCTGAACTGGTTGCTGTGGTATTAAAATTGAAAGTTAGAGGGGGGCTTGGAGAAATATACAGCCTATTTTTTATTCTAAATTTCTCGCGGGGAAAATTGCTTTTACATTTGTAGATACAAGATTTAAATTATGATTTATTTAGTGCATTACATTATAGATAGCCATACCAAAATTATTAATATTTTTTCTTAAATACACAAATAAATATTGGTATAGTTGAAGTTGGCTCTAGTTAATTAATAAAAAAAAAGGGAACTAAGTAATGTAATTCAGAACAAAAAAGTATATATTAAAATTAATACGATATTTCGGAAGGCGATGAACGAAAGTGGTTCCCAGGTTACTTCTGTCTACCCCGCAATGTACTGGAAACAGAGTGAAACTATAAAAAAAAAAACGGACAAGCGCAAATCGGGCTCACCGAGGGCTCCGTACAAAAATTGGAGGTCCCGAGCTTTTTCTAATATTCAAACTTAGCTTAACCAGAACTTTTAAATCTGACACGTTACTTAAACTAGCGGCTTTAATACCAAATTTTGCCCTTCTTTTAAGGTTCTTATTTTTCAGGATTTAACCACAAATATATCATTTTCAGATTTTTTCCTGAACTAGTACTACCTGTAGATGATAGCTGCCAAATTTCATTATTAATTTGATTCCCTTTATAGTGTCAAAATATGAGCGTTTTTGCAATATAAGCGGGCGTATCTTTTTTTAAAGTAAATTTATAGATATGATTTTTAAAGAAAATCAAGATCTAAGTATCTTTCTTAAAAGGTACTAAACCCTAAAAAAAATCTTTGATTTTCGCAAATATGTCAGATTTTAAATATTTAAATAAAATTATTCAAGCGGATTAATCGCGTATATTTATTAGACCCGGCCTACTCGTGACCGTGACGTGCGGTTTCCACAAACGTATAATACTGAATATGCGCAAAAATTTTAATAATTGTAAATGTTGACATACTGTCTTTTTAATGTACGAGAATTGTCTTTGAAATTGTAGAAACTTTTTTTATTTTTTTAAGTTTTTCTTGATTCTTTTTACAAAGAAGGAATAGATTCCCCTCTTCTATATTCTACAGGCCATATCGTCTTATCGTCGGATCGGACATATTGGGTTCGGGGTTACATTGGGAAGTTTAGGTTGTCCAGTTTTTTTAGCTCCAGAGATATTATATAGATAGAGCTGTGTAGATAACGTTCTCTTTGGTTACACCATTACGGATATAGCGTGAAGCAAAAAAAAACTTAGTTATATTGTTCGATTTTAAATAAAAAGTTAATGTGGGAAAAGCTAGTCATCATTAGTAAAGCAAGCTTTTCGTTTGTTATAAAATTATAAATAAATATAGTAATAAAATCGATAAAGAAATGATAACGAATTCAAAAGAAATTTTTTTGTCGTCTAAATTCCATCCATTTACAGGTCCTTTTAGTTTCCTTAGAACTTTGTTTTGCAAATAATTGATACTCCTTCAATTACTTTCATTTTTCCGTTTTGGTAAATAAAACACAGTTGAGTTCTAACATTAACCGTCCTATCCTACGTGTTTTACACGGGTTTTGCTAACAATATAATATTTACATAGTAGAGAATCCAACATTATCTTAAATATGTATATTTTTCTACGGTCTTACTTCTTTTATACTACAAATGATAATTTTAAACACAATATAAAACAACAAAACGTTAAAAACTAAAGTTTCAGCCAATTCAATCGTAATTTCGACGATCTCTAGGTAAAGTATCGCAAGTGACAAATCAAAATGTCTTTTATTGCTATTTTGAACTACTAAAAAGGGATGAATGAGTACATATATGTTATAAAAATGAATAAATAACTATTTATTTAAATTAAAAAAATAAACTTCTTAGTTCAAAAGAGCAATAAACACATTCGTGATTTTTCATTTTCAGTACTTTACCTTGGGACCACTGATTTTATAGCATTTTTTCAAACAAAATGCTTTAAGATGATACAACTTTTTTATTTATGAACCGATTGAACGAAAACAAACGCCAATGTTAAGGAAAGTTTGCTAAAATAAAATAGCAAAGAGGCCGTCGTGGCCCAGGAGCACAAAGCGACGGTTATGAAGTGGGACGCGGTGGGTTCGATACCCACTCGACGGAATGAATTATTATTTCTTAATATTTTTATTTCTTCGCTCTTACACCAAGGCAAATGCCTGCCGTTGAGTTCCACTACTTAATACGTAATGCCTCCAAAACTCGGCGGAAAGTGTGGAACCGAGTGTCTTATCTCTCTGCCTACCCCGCTGTGTGCGGGATACAGCGTGAAGCTGATTTAATTTAATTTTTGAATAGCCAAAAACTGCATTTAAATTGGCTTCTGAGATTAATATAAAATCATCGGTTTGGCTTCTTTCACATTAATTTTATTATATGTATTGATGTATAGATTAAGATAAGGCTTTGCATTGAAATTAATTAAAATGTATTATGCAATAATACTGCTTCCTTACCACGGAATACGGGGCAATAGGAAATTTAAATATATCCCTTCTTTAACCATTACTAGCCATGACAAATAAAAAAAACATTTATTTATTCAGAATGTTTTTTCACGCTGTATGCCCACAGTATAGGCAGAGGAAACATAGTGTTAAGACACAACGGTCCCCATTTTCCGTCGAATTTTCCAGACATGTTTTGCGTGTTGAGTTAGGAAATTGAACACGCAATGCCTCGAAAAGTCGCGCTACGCTTTATTACCAGAATGAGAAAACAAAAATATTAATAAACAATAATCATTCCTCTGAATGGGAATCGAACTCATAACCGTGTCGCTTACAGTCACACACCTATGCCGCTGCGTCACGACGGTCCCGATTATAATTTTAAAATAATATACCTTTATTGTACTTACTTTTTTCTGTAGAAGGTGGTGCTGTGACAGAAGAATACCAGCGACAGTACAGACGTTCCTTAGAAGATCCTGAGGGTTTCTGGGGCGAAGTCGGTAAATATTTGGAGTGGACTCGACCGTGGGATAAGGTGCTGGATGACAGCAACCCGCCATTCACTAAATGGTACGTAACGTCAAATTTTAGTTAAGTCAGTATTAGTAGATAATACAAATGGTGAACTCCCAGGTTAGATTTACAATCGATTAAAAATATAGTAGATATTTTCATCGGAATTCGGTAGGCGTGTGATATGATGATGGTTTAATTATATTTTATTAATCACGCTGTATCCCGCACACAGCAGGGTAGACAGAGGGAACCTAGTGTTAAGACAATTCGTACTCCATTTCCGCCGAACTGTGTAGGCAATGCGTGTTGAGTGACGGAACGAACGCTTTACTTCGACACCAGAGCGAAGAAATGAAAATATAAATTAAAATAAATTAAAAAATAAATATTTCATTTCCTCGAATGGGGATCAAGCCCGCAACCTGTCGCGTTTACAGTCACACACTTGTGCCCCTGCGTCGCGACTGTCCTCAATATTTTAGATCCTCAATATTTTAGAGACAATTTATATTATTTTATAAAGATATAAAATAATATAAATTGACTCTGTTCTAAAACAGTTAAAAATTGGTGGACACTATAAAACTGTACGCAATGTTATTATACATATATTTTATAAAATAGAGTATAGGACGCTGTACGGTAAAAAAATATGAAACGCAATAAGAGAAAGCATCTTAAAAATAAATCGACTTAAAATATTGCCATCACAAATTTTCAGAACAACTCAAGTCAATATATACATATGCCTAAAATAATTCTATTATAAATATACCTAAAGTAAATTTGTTACAGGTGGGTAGGCGGAGAGCTGTCAGTTTGCTACAACGCGGTAGACCGCCACGTGGAGAACGGCCGCGGAGACCAGGTGGCGCTGGTGTACGACTCTCCTGTAACGGACACTGTTAAAAGGATTACCTATGCTGAATTACAAGATCAGGTAAAAATCCTAAAATATTCATACAGAAATACCTACTCAAGCGAAATATTTATAAAGAAATACATCAAAATTAAAAAAAAAAAAGTTATTTATGCGTTTTTAATAATACACGTATATAATGAATAATTACCCTTGTTCGTAGTTAAAAACAGCAGCAAAAGAAATTTTAAATTTTATTTCACCTCCTCTCTTACTCGCTCTACTTAAAAATATAGCTTTTGTGTAGTCACGCGCTGGTGCCCCTGTACCACAAATGATCTCGAATTTAAGATATTTTTCAAACAAAAGTGCACAGCCAATTTTTGCACCAAATGAGCGATATGTAATACGTACGACTATAGTCTTATTATGTAGTAGTATTTGAGGTCAGTTCGATATAATTGTAGGTCAGTCACTGGTCTAAAAATATAGACAATTCAAAAAAAAAAATAAGTAACCTGATTTAAATTCTTATAAGGAAGTTAAGTTAATTAGGCGTCCTAGATGTTTAAAGCCACATTTTAACTATTTTAAATTCAAAATAAATTCAAATGAATTAATTGAATTTAAATTTATTTCAAATATCGTTTCTGGGTTTTATAATGCTCTTATTAAATAAGTACCTACTTCTTACCCTATTTCACACAACGTTTATACATTATAAAATTTAATCATTTAGTACCTATTCGAGGCCAGTTGTGACGCAGGGACACGCTCTTGGTAAAAAGGCAAAGTGCGGCGTTTAGTTCCGCTTTTCAACACGCAATGCCTTCAAAATTCGACGGATACTGGGGAACGGAAGTGCCTTAATGAAAACAAAGTGCCTTAACACTAGGTTCCCTAAGCCTACCCTGCTATGTAAACCCTGCGTGAAACTACAAAAAAATTAATTAAGTATACATCTCTAGGTATCAAGACTAGCTGGTAAGCTGTCCAGCTTGGGCGTAGCTCGAGGATCGCGTGTGGTCATCTACATGCCGCTAGTGCCCGAAGCCGTTGTAGCCATGCTGGCCACGAACAGGATCGGTGCTGTACACTCTGTTGTTTTTGGCGGTAGGTGGAAACAGCAAGCAACGGCCTTTTTTTTTCAGAATTTTCTTTAATTTTGATATTTTTTTTAATCTGCTTAACTTAGCAACGATCAGACAGTGGAAACTAAATATTTTAAATATAAACACTCCTCGAACAGTTTCAATCGAACCCACACCTTTCATATCGGGAAACACGACTCAACTGCTATGTCATGTATACTCGTAGGTACCTAATACGTAGGTTAAATTAGTTATTGCATATTAATTATACAATGTAAATAAACCACCTACGCCCTTACTTTTATAATGTATTTATTATAAATACAAAAACAATTAATTAATTTTAAAAAAAAACTTCGCCGTAGTATTTAATTTACAATTTAAATTATTTTTACTATTTTTAAACATTTTTAAAGTGTTATTCCACACTTAGGAAAGAAAAATACTTATTTAGAAAACGTATAAAAACTTGACGAACGAACGGGACTCGAACCCGCACATCCTGGAAACCGACCAGGCGCTCTGACCACTAAGCCATACATTCAACGTAGTTCGAGTCCCGCTACGTTCAAATTTTTATACGTTTTCTAAATAAGTATTTTTTATTTTTACTATTTTCTTATTTAGGATTCGCTGCAAGAGAGCTAAGGACTAGAATAGAGCACGCCCAACCAACTGTCATTATAGCTGCCAGTTGCGGTGTTGAACCTAACAAAATAGTCAGGTTAGTGTAAAAAATTTAATATTTTTTTTTATTCTTTATTCTACGCACGAGGTGTGACTGTAAAACCGACTGGTTGTGGGTTCGATCCCCACTCAAAGAGATAAAATATTTACTTAAATTTATATTTCCATTTCTTCGCTCTGGTGTCGAGGTTAAGCGCGGCGTTGAGTTCTGCCACTAAACACGCAACGGCTCCAGAATTCGGTAAAAAGTGTCTTAACACTAGGTTCCCTCTGCCTACCCTGCTGTGTGCGGGATACAGTATGAATCTGATTTATTTTATTCTACATAGAGATATATAATCAATTACTACGTCGTTTTGTCCATATAAAGATTGGAAATAGCGGTTGGTAAAATTCGTCATTTTTTTGTAATCAGTAGAAATTAGTTACACAATGGTTTGGATTATTTTTGGTAAATCGATGTGTTTATAATTTTAAATTATTTATATAATAAGTAGTTACTTATGTGTACCTTATGGATCTCAGAATAAAATATATAGGTAATTTAGAGAAAACGCAAATATAAAATTCAAATTTCAACTTTTTACGAGATTAATAAATGCACAGTACAATTATTAAATACTAGGGGTCTACTCGCGGCTTCGCCCGCATACCACCTATAATTATTTTATTATGTGCAAACATAACCTGGCCTTTTGGCGTGGCTTGCGAGGACGAAATCGGCAGCAAGGGCGCCCCTTGCTGGACTCCAACCTATGCTTGCGGCCGTAAACGGAGCGTTGAATTATTTTAATTTTACATTTTTTCTAAACGTCCAATTTACATGCTATAAAAGTCAAAGCTTATCTTCATAAAATTTGCTTAATGATGGAATAACTTTCGCCCGTAAGTTTCAATATCTTCGTCAAATAAAAAACGTGGAAATATCACCTTCCAGATTTCAATATTTTTTTTAACAAAATGTCTTATTGTGATGTATTTATAACAGATAGATATATATATAGTGTGTCGCGGACTTTATTTTAGAACTAATTAATTTCAATTGAGGCCGGTCGTGGCGCAGCGGCACGAGGTGTGACTGCAAAACCGACTGGTTGTGGGTTCGATCACCACTCGAGGAGATGAAATATTTACTTAAATTTATATTTCCATTTCTTCGCTCTGGTGTCGAGGTTAAGCGCGGCGTTGAATTCTGCCACTCAACACGCAATGCCTCCAGAATTCGGCAGAAAGTGGGGAACGGAGTGTCTTAACTCTAAGTTCCCTCTGCCTACCCTGCTGTGTGCGGGATATAGCTTGAAGCTAATTTAATTTTAATATTATTTTAATTAAATTCAATGTGTCTGTAGTACAATGTACATACATATATTTAACTGTTTCTGCAGCGCACGCGGCTAAAGTAATACGATGGCGTTTCTAATTATTATTATTTAATTATTTAAAGCGTAAAAAATAGTTAAATTTATGTAAGCACATTGAATTGCAAAAACGTTCAATATAATTAATTCTAAAAAAAATCCGCGACACTGTTTATCTATCTTTTATAAATAATTCACAATACAGTATTGTACAAAAAATAAAAAATTACAAGCCTATAGCATTCCTGAGGAACGCAGCTTTCATACAAAACAAAAAAAAAATGGGAATTCGACCAGTAGTTCAAGAGATCTTAGCGTTTAAATAAATAATCAAGCTCTTCCCCTTTTATATTAGTATAGATACGTCACCACATTATCAACGATGTATTGTATCCTTCTTCTTCTTCTTCTTAAGCTTCACGCTGCACGCTCCATCACACATACATGGTAGGTATAGGAACCTTGTGCTAAGACAATCCGTTCCCCACCGTCTTCTTCTTTCTTAATTTTCGAAACCTTGCATGTTGAGTGGTAGAACTCAATCCCGCACTTTAGCTTTGGTACCAGAGTGAAGAGAATAAAAAATATTAATAAATAATATTTCGCTCCCTTGAATGGGGATCGAAAATTTTAGAATATTAAAATTATTTTTTGGACGAAAGTTAATAATAATAATAACACTTTTTTGCACGTTTACATTTGGATTATACATTTTATTTACACAGTACATATAATATTAGACTCCACTCAACACGCTATGCCTCCAGAACTCGGCGGAAAGCGGGGACCGGAGCGTCCTAACACTAGGCTGTGTGCGGGATACAGCGTGAAGCTGTTGAAATATATATAAGATTAATCTGCAATGGCAACCTTATCACTAACAACGATCTCTTACAGACAACCGACAATAAAGGATCTATAAATTAGAACGCAGAACGGTGCAAAAAGAATTGCATTATAATTACAATTGTAAAATAAAATAAAATATTTTTTTACAAACATATAAAAATGTAACTAGAATATCTTTTAGATTTTTTATCTTCATAATAATAAGGTGCAAAAAAAAAAACAATACAACCATTTATATACATTGTCTGCGGGTCATCAACATCTCTATAATGAAATAATAAATACATAATATGTCAAAACAATCAGAAACTTTTTTTATTGATATTAAGTGATCGTATTTTGATTATTGAGGCCGGTCGTGGCGCAGCGGCACGAGGTGTGACTGTAAAACCGATTGGTTGTGGGTTCGATCCCTACTCGAGGAGATGAAATATTTACTTAAATTTATATTTTCATTTCTTCGCTTTGGTGTCTAGGTAAAGCGCGGGGTTGAGTTCTGCCACTCAACACGCAGTGCCTCCAGAATTCGGCAGAAAGTGGGGAACGGAGTGTCTTAACACTAGGTTCCCTCTGCCTACCCTGCTGTGTGCGGAATACAGCGTGAAGCTGATCTTGATTTTAGTATATTATATTTTTATTCTTTTTTATTTTAGATATAAAGATATTTTAGACGAAGCCCTCTGCCAAAGCTCTCACAAACCCTTCAAATGTATAATATATCAAAGGCGACGTATCCTTGAATGTTATTTGGAAAAAGACCGGGACATATGCTGGGATGAAGCTTTGAACGCTGACCCTGTGCCTTGTGTTGCAACAGAAGCAAATGAAGCTCTCTACATACTGTATACATCTGGTAAGTTTCGTTATTTTTTTCTGTTTCTTTTTTGACATTTCATATTTGGTGTCGTACTTCGTTTTTAAAGTTCCGTACATCGAAAAGGAAAAAAACGGAACCCTCTATAAGATCATTTTATTTTGTCCGTCTGTGTGTTAAGATTATTTATATTATATAATATATTATATATATCAAATTGTATTATATAATATATATATATATATATAAAATATTCAGATCTACGGTTCTTTAGAGCACGGATAAAAATTGCTTCTAAATCAACTCCATTAAAATACGATCATTTATGCGTCTTTTTGCTTCATTTTGTATGAAATTCACCACATAATCAAAACCTATAGGCAACTTCCCGCGAACGTATACTTTTTATTTTTAATTTTACAATATTATAATAAAATTGTAGTTAAACGCTAAAGTTACTCTTATGTATATAGGTACCACCGACGCTCCAAAGGGCATACAACGTCCTTGCGGTCATGCAGCTACGCTTTGCTGGTCGATGGATGCAGTGTACGGCTTGAAAAAGGGGGTATGGTGGGCAGCTTCTGATTTAGGATGGGTTGTTGGACATTCATACATTTGCTATGGTCCCTTGTTAGCTGGATTAACATCCATTTTATACGAGGGAAAACCTGACAGAACTCCTGATCCTGGACAGTACTTCAGGTGATGTAACTATTTTTATTCGTTGAGATTCATACTGAGGGTGAAACTAGTGCACCACAAGCGTGTGACTGTAACGCGGCGGTTGTGGGTTCGATTCCCACTCGGGGAAATGCATTATTATTAATTAAAAATTTTATTTATTAACTGTGGTACCAATGCCTCAAAAATTAGCGAGCAAATGGGGAACGGAATATCGTAACAAAAAGCTCTCTCTGCCTACGCTGTTACAGGCGGGATACAGCGTGAAACTGAAAAAAATATATATGAGGTCAACATTCGTAAACTACAAAAAAACAACAAATGCGTGATTGCATGTTTAATTCTTAATTATAAAGTATTATTTACTAATAAATAAACATTTTTACAGGATCATAGAGCAACATCGTGTCAACGCTTTGTTTACGATCCCCACCACGTTCCGTGTGCTGAAAAGGACGGATCCTTTAGGAAAATATGCTCGAAGATATTGCAGTAAGACATTAAAGACTATAGTTATTGCTGGAGAACATTGTGATCAAGATACAAAGGTAATATTGGTTATATTTTTTTATAAGATTAATTATATTTTTTTTTTAGAGGCCAGCCGTGGCGCAGCGGCACAAAGTGTGACTGTAAAACCGAGGTCTGTCACTCAACACGCAATGCCTTCAGAATTCGGCAGAAAGTGGGGAACGGAGTGTCTTAACACTAAGTTTCTTCTGCCTACCCTGCAGTATGCGGGATATAGCGTGAAGCTGACTTTTTTTTTAATATTTTTTTTAGATTCTTGATTAAATAAACCGCTAGCATCTGAAATGAATGCTCTATTTTATAAGTAACTTGAATATAACGTTACATTGGTTTACTTTATTTGTTACAATTTACATACAAAATTCTAAATCTACATAATGCGGTCTAAGGTCGATGCAAATTATTCTTAGTTTCTTGTTCAGGAAATATAGACCGTATAAAAAGTTTTGTTTGTGAATACGTTATATATTATTTTTTCACTTCAATTTAAAAAGTTACTTTTATTCTTTGGAAAAACGGTAGTATAGAAATTACGCTACCATAATGTAATTTATTTGTAAAATTTTAAAATATTTTACAGCTTAAATAGTATATTTAATATAATTAGTATGCAACGATATATTTTAAAAAAAAATAATATTATTTTCGTTACAGCACTGGGCCGAGAACATTTTTAACGTTCCAGTCCTAAATCACTGGTGGCAAACCGAATCAGGATCCCCAATTACAGCCGCTTGCTTAGGATATGGTGTTAAAGGAGTACATCCACATTCCACTGGCTACCCTGTTCCAGGATACGATTGTAAGTTGTCAAAAAATACCAGGCCAAATTTCAGATATTTTTCTATATTCTTTCTGCTATCTTCGTATCTTTGTTTGTGAAGGATAAACTAATAATTCCAATACAATAAAGTTAATTGCATACAAAAATAACATGAATATTTCCTTGAATGAACTTGTACCCGCTATCATTACATTATCAGATAGACATGTCCCTACTGTGAATAAAGATTAAGGTATATTTAATAATTAATTTCTCAATTTGTGACTGTAAAACCGTAACTTGTGAGTGTAAAACCGACTGATTGTGGGTTCGATCCTCACTCG
>DWQW01011174.1:0-11619 GCA_018249695.1 Heliconius erato demophoon
TGATGGAAACTATCGGTGCATGGTGGAACGTCGCGGGCGCGATGTTTCCGGCAAGTGGATATATCTGTGCTACCCCTGTGCGGCGATGTGCAGTGGGGAGAGTGTGTTGCAGGTAAACATGTTTCAGTATATGGACCTGATGTTATAACGCTGTGCTTTCCACTTTCTGCCTGCTTCAGAAACATTGCGTGTTGCGCTACTTTTTTTCTAGAGTAGGAAGAAAACATCCGCTTCACGCTTTCCCGCATAAAGCAGAGTAGACTTAGGGTACCTAGTGTTAATACACTCCGTTCTGAGAAGAGTTGTAAACGCTGGGCTTTTGTCTTGGTGCTAGAGCGAAGAAACGATATAGAAGAAGAAATATTAATAAATAATAATTCATTCCTTGGAGTAGGGATCGATCCCACAACCATTACGTTACAGTCATTCCCCTTATGCCTCTGCGCTACGATGGCCTCTAGTAGGAAAATAATTTAAAGATAAACTTAAGCTAAGTAGTATAGACAAGTATCGCACAATATCGCGTAATTTAACTATATTAAATTTTTGACATTAACGACATTAACTAACTATTGATAATTTATCAGTAAATAATTTTTTCAGACTCATATATCTGGCAAGAAACATAAGAGCAAACTCAGCTTAAAATTGATATGGCCTGCAAATATCTTTGATTCCCATCCTTATGTGCAAAGTGAGAGAGGAAATGTCAAGAGTGCAGGTAATATATTAAGAAAAATTAAGATAAACATTATTTTCTTATTTTAACGCCACTGATATTATTTAACACAACTTAAATGTTATAACAGCTACAGACAAAGTCCTGCAGAAAATGGCGGAAGAAGTTGAAAATTTTAAAAGGGATGGTACAGTTTTGGATTTGAAATTTGAGAAGTATCGAGGGATACCCTGTCACATCCAGGAAACGCTGGATAACGTAAAGTGAGCAATATATTTCTGTTATATTTTTTGTTCTTTTTTTAGCTTCACGCTGTATCCTGCACGTAGCAACATAGGCAATGGTAATCAGGGAACCTAGTATTACGACATTTACGTTCCCCATTTTTGCGCGGAATTCTGGGTGCATTGCGTGATAAGTGGTACTAATATAAAATTACAATTATATTTTTTTTGTGGTGATATTTAGCTGAATAGATATGTTACTTTTATAAAACATCATAAAGTATAATAGTGGTTTACAAAGGTGATCAATTCTATCTCTGTATTGCAAATTTCTATAGTTACCGTTTTAACAGTGGCTACTTACTGTCTAATAGAGTCTAAAAGTATACACATTATTAGATTTGATATTGGACAAATGTTTTAATTATAATATTTTTTTTATAGAAAAAAATACAAATTTTACCTTAATCAGTATATTTTATAACATCTCTCCAGAGCACCGCTCATCGGCGTCGAATATTTGATCGAACATCCACCTCAGGAAGCTCACTATGAGCCTTCATACATATGCGTTTTGTGCATTAAGCTTGGACACCCTCGGACCATAGTCAACCATTTAACCTGCTTCTGGCATCGATATAATTATCTTGTAAGTTTTTTATATTTTTTTTGTTTTTATGAGCACGTGATTGAGTGGCTTTCTATATATTTTTTTTTTATTTTTTTATTTTTAATATATTATATCATGCAATCAGTCTTTCTGACTATGAGCAGATGTGTTTGGAGTTGGTTATTTTATTAAATATGTAAATAGAATTCCATTACATCTCACTTTCTTTTACTAAATGAGCATATTAGGTGGCAAATCTAAGCACCATATCCAAACTAGCCACCCTTGACATCAACAAAGTGCAGTAAAATAATGTACATATTACAACTCCCTAGTGTAAATATAATCCATTTGAGATATGTCTTTTTAATTTAGATATAGTTAACAAAAAATATTTGCCAACAAAAATTGGTTATACGTTTGTTTTGTAATGAATAAGATACATAATATAAGAGGACATTGTAGTAATATGTCTGATTAGACGTGATGAGTGTAGGTTCAGTCACTGCTTAGGGAAATAAATGTTTATTTATATGAATCTTATAGAGTTTTTTTCTGTTTGTGGTAGGTGTCTCCTAGTTCAAATCTATTTTTATTTGTTAATGATTTAAAATGTGACAATGAGATCTTTCACGGAATGCATCTATGATCGCTTATGTGTATGTCCTCACGTGTGCACAGCTGCGCCACTTCAGCAAAGCGACGGGGCTGTTGTCCCCGTACCGCAACCAGGCCAAGTACCGCGAGGGCGTCGCCGTCATCATGAACCGCCTCGCCGCGCGCGTGGAGGACAAGTACGGCCGCATGAAGCCCCTCAATGTCGACAAGGAGGAGTATGAGAGGGACAAGTGAGTTATTTTTATTCATTATATTTTAGGTGTTTTTTTTGGTTTAATTGGTTACCTACCGTTTAGTTTTGCGTTAAAGCGCAGCGTAGAGTTCCCCCACAACATCCAATGCCTCCAGAATTCGGCGGAAAGTAGAAAACGGAGTGTTAATACTAGATTTCCTCTGCCTACCCTATCATATGCGGGATACAGCGTGACGCTGATAAAAGCTATATGTACTTTGAAATTTAACATTTTGTGTGCTATTTACAATTAATCAATTTAATCAGCTTCACGTTGTGTCCCGCACACAGCAGGGTAGGCAGAGGGAACTAAAATCGACTGGTTGTGGGTTCGATCCCCACTCGAGGACATGAAATATTTACTTAAATTTATATTTCTTCGCTCTGGTGTCGAGGTTAAGCGTGGCGTTGAGTTCTGCCACTCAACACACAATGCCTCCAGAATTTGGCAGAAAGTGGGGAACAGAGTGTCTTAACACTAGGTTCCCTCTGCCAACCCTGCTGTGTACGGGATACAGCGTGAAGCTGATTTATTTTTTTTGATTTAATATTTTACAGGGATCAAATACATCAGTGGATCTTTAGAGGACCGCATTATTCTGAAACTGATATGTGCACTTTTGAGGAGGTTGTCGACGCAGACTTAATTACATCTTTAGGTAATAATATATAATCACTTTATTCCCAACTTAATGTAAGTTATTTATTTTAGCAAGATTTTTTATATTAAATACAGATATTTTTCTAATAAAAAACTTACAAACTTTAAATCAAAACTATTCGCAGTTGTTATTTTGTTCAATTTTTTTTTAAATAAGAAAAACATAGTGGAACAATGTGTGATTGTAAACACGAAGGTTGTGAGTTCGATATATCTAGATCGAGAGTAGACTGGTGAATGATTATATTTAATTATATTCCATCCTCTGCTCTGAAAGACAAAGCGCGGCGTTGAGTTACACAGCTAAACTATGTGGGGAAAAAGTGTGTGGCTGTAAAAAATATATTACTCAGAAAAGAGAAATAAGAGAAATACATTTCGTTTGTATTAAAAGCATTTTCCTTTTCCACAGATTCAACCAAGAGTCGTCCAAGGTATGGATTTATTAACTTAATATTTTATGTGTTTTATTTAAACGAGATATAAAAAAAATAAAACATTGTAAGAAGCGATAAGATCGCCTTTTCATAAGTGCATCTTCTATTTTAACTATTCCAAATATTACAAACATCTAATTTTCAGAATGTAAAGGTAAATTGTGTTTGTATGCATGAGTATTAAATTATATATATTGATTTCTAGAAAGCACCATGATCCGTCTCCGCCCGTTGTTGCGGCACCTTCTAAACCAGTACCAAACTATGTAAGTTGTTTAGTATTTTATAGATTTTTTTAACTATCCTTGTTATATAGCCCATAGCTGAATAAAAGTCTAATAAAATATTTCTTGTGGATTTGAACTTGCAACTTCTATCGTCTAGACAATCTATCGAAATCACAATCATTGCGTTTACAGTATGAAGCTGTCCTACTGCGTTACTATATCTTTTATGAATCAATTCATTATTTATATTAAAAATAATTTGAAAATATTTTTGAGCTTTACACTGTATAGCAAGGTAGGTAGAGGGAACTTAATGTTAAGACACTCCATTGCCCACTTTGCGGAACTAACGCCGATACCAGAGCGAAGAAATGAAAATATTAAATAATTAACTCTCCCGACTAGGAATCGAACCTATAACCGCTGCGATGAGGCCTCAATTTTATTAAATAATTATATATATTATTTATTTGATTGATTAGCGACAAAGGCGCGGAATCAAGCGAGGGTCCATGGACTCGCTGTCGGATGTCAGCGACGAATATGAAGTGCGCGTTGTTCAAGCAAAGTCGAGCAAGTGAGTATTTTATAATGGCGATTTACGGCCCGCTGCTTGGCTATTAAAATTGGAGAACGGAAAATTGATAATCTCCATAAAGTTTGTTTTACATTTGATTATTCAAAAGTGCTTGCAGAACTCTATTTAAATAAATAATATTTAAATTGAATTAATGATTTCACACTAGCTCGCTGTTAAAAAACCTTCTTATCTAAATTTCTTTAAAAGGCAATGTCATTGAATGTATCTTTTTGTGATACTGCACAAAAGCGCTTAAGTCGCTACTGTTAACTCACTATATATAGTAAAATAATTTACACATTTTTTTTTTCACTACAGAAGTAACGATACGCGTAAAGAGCTACACCCTGAAAAGCGGAGGGCAAGTCCGAACCGTACATATTTGCCTATTCGGACCCTCCCTGCCAAGTCGCAGGAAACGGTAAAAAAAACATATATTTGAACTTTAATCTTCATATTGTGCATATAGCAAACTAAGTTGTAAGAATCTTGTGTTAAAACCAGTAGTATCTTCTTGAATTATTAGGCAATATGTTAAAAGCTAGTGGTAAGCAATTAGTTTTTTTTACTTAGTCTGTATTCTGCAAATAAGTCGATATCCCAGTGCATAAATCTAGAGGTATTTGTTTTTTTTATTAAATTTATTTTTAAGAATGATAAAGGATAATAGAAATCCTTAAAACATAAGGCAGAACACGCATTTCATCATCTATTCTTATAGTCAATCGGAACCGGAATAAAATGATATAATAAATCATTTTTCAAATATCAACGACAGTCGGCAAATGATGTCAACCTCTGCTTGTGGCAGTTTTTTTACAGGCAACCATGTATTATAGTGTTGAGAAAAGAATGAGCTTTAATTTAATATATAATTCACTTAAAAACAGATAAGTGCATATTATCAACATTAAGTGTTAACCTGTTTAAACCTCTGAGTTGTAGTCGAACCAACCTTGAAGTTGCGGCTACTACTATTTTTTCAATTCCTTATGCAATTTTCTTTCAAATGACGTATTGTCATAAATTTAAATAAGGTGATTGCGGCCCTGGTGTAATCTATTCTATTATCATGTATCATTCTTAAATATAAGTTTCATTAAAAAAAAAACAGATACCTGCAGATTTATGCAATATTTATGCTTAGGCCAAAAAGCGTGAAGAATAAATCATTTTTCAAATATCAATTAATTATCTGTTCTAAAATTGTTTTTTTTTTTGGTAATAGCAAGTTCGTGCACCAAACTACGATTATAAAGTAAAATTAGCACAAGAACAACGACAGTCGGCAGAAAACCTAGCATTGAAGGCGCTCGCATATCATGAGAAAAATCCAGAAAAACATCCACTTTACCCAGAAGAATGGAGAAAGTTCTGGAACAGACGCTACAAAGAGATACAGGCTGGTTAGTGGCCCTTTCAGTGTTTTATATTTACGATATTTTAGGGATTGAATAGTTTTTATTGTAAAAAAATATAAAAACATGAAACTTGAAAACTTGAAGCCAGACGTGGCGCAAGGGCACAAAGTGTGACTGTAAACGCGACTGGTTGTGGGTTCAATCCCCACTCGAGGAAATGAAATATTTACTTAAATGTATATTTCCAATTCTTCACACTGGTGTTCAGGCAAAGCGCGGCGTTGAGTTTCGCCACTCAACACTCAATGCTACCAGAATTCGGCGGAAAGTGGGGAACGGAGTGTCTTAACACTAGGTTCCCTCTGCTTACTTTACTATGTGCGAGATACAGCGTGAAGCTGAACTTGAACATAATTTGGGACTCAAACATGCTTCTCACGGCTATCTTTTCATCTTTTTTGCTATCTTTTTTATTAGCGTGCAGACAGACGTACAGCCAAACCGCCTAAAATATAAAAATCACTGTTTTGGGTTCTGTTACATTTATAAATACCCCAAATAATATTTTTTCTCATAAAGATAGTTACATTACGCAGGCGAGAAAAAGGCTTTTTAAAAAAAATATTTATTTAATTTTACAAAGAACCTTTCTGTATCAGAGCAAGTTAAAGAAAAAAGAATATTAATTTAAAAATTATATTATTGAAAATAGTTAACTCAGTAAATATATTAAACTCTATTGTTTGTTTCCAAGAGCTGCAAGTGCGGCGTCAGGCGAATGCATCTTCACACGTTGTTAACTAAATATATGAGAAAAAAAAATGTTATTTAAAATATTAAATATTATTATTCACTGATAAAAAGCGATCAATTACATTTTTAGCAAATGTATTGATAATGATAATATATGAAAAGTTAACGTTAAGTTAACTTGTTAATGCCATTGAATGTGTCATGTACACACTTTTGAATTATTTCCTCTTAATTATTTCAGTGTGAATTTCAACGAGGACTAACATTCGATATTTATTATTACAGAGGGTAAAGACGCATCCAAGCATGACTTCAAACCGGAGTGGATAGTGTTCTGGACGACGCGCATGAAGGAGCTGCACGACGAGGAGCTGCGCGCCTCCGTGTCCGAGATATACCGGCGCCTGCGCCTCACGCCGCCGCCGCCCACTAGTGACAGGTGCGATTGGGTGTTAACATACTGTATTATATACTTTTTATACTGTTTTCGGTAGGGGCGTGGTGATGGTAAAACTCAACGTGAGGCACGGTGTTTTAACACTAGGTTCCTCCTCTGCCTACCATGCTGTGTGCGGGTTATCGCGTGAAGCTAAAAAAATATTTATTGGTAGTTATATAAATTTAGTTTTTACATTTACAATGTTATCAGGAGATCTCCAGAGCGACGGCGATCAGCGGACAGGCGCCGCTCGCCGCGCCGCCGCAGCGCCGAGCGCCGCCGCAGCCCCGAGCGCCGCCGCTCGCCCGCCTCCAGGCGACCTGATCCTATCAATCGGTTAGCTTACGCTTATTACATACAAAAATTGCGCGATGTAAGAAGAAGGTAATGACAGTGGCCAAGGTGAAAGAGGTATGCAGATGCCGTACTGTTTGGCGTTCGTGAAGTCAAAAATATTCAATATACTTGATTGTGAAATACATATATTAACTGCTGTGATGAAATTTGCTGCGTTTATTAAATTCCATCGAAAAGTAGAGAAAGGACCGCCTCTGCCTGGTTTTCGAGAATCCGTAGAGATCCGTAGAGAGAATCCGAGAGAGAAGTATCCTAAAACTGGTTTTATGTATAATTATACACTTGTCATCCAGCTCCACGGACCGGCGCTCCCCCCCGCGCCGCGCCTCCCCGCGCCGCGTGACCCCCCGGCGGCGCTCCCCGCTGCGGCACCTGCGCACGCGCTCGCGCAGTCCTGTGCACAAGTATGATGTATTCTTTGTATTTATGTTTTTTTTTTGATATGACTATACATTTCTAATTGATTTGTTATGTTAAAATAGAGATTTTTTTATCCTAAGGAGGATATTTGTAATTGCAACGACATTTACTACGACTACAACTAAAGCCCCTCTTCATTGACCTGCTTTAAAGGAATATGCATGAATCTAAAAAAAAACTGATATATGTATGTTAGTTTAATATTTATTCTTCATTGTGACATTTAATAGAGGATAAAATGATTTTACGCCGTCGTAAGTAAATTGAGGCCCTTGAGGCACAGGAGCACAAGCGTGCCACTAACACACACTGACTCGCTCGGAAGAATAAAATATTAAATGTTTTAATTTTATTGCTCTGATGACTAGGGAAAGCTCGGTGTTGAGTTCCGTCACTAACGCAATGCCTCGAGAATTCGACAAAGTGTTTCGACAGAAACTAGGTTTGTAGATTCCAGTGCGGGATATAGCGTTAACCTAAAAGAAATATTTAAAAAAAATCGAATATATCAGATGCGGACCTACATCACTTAGATAATATAAATGCGATATCTGACTATATAATTAATAATAATATCAGACCGAGCAAGTCAACCCGCAGTCCCGTGCGTCGAGAGGCGCCGAAGCACACAGCGAGTCCGCACCCTGCCTTCCCCGACACCGTGCTCATATCTGACGAGGAGTTTAAACCGTAAGTGTATACCTTATTAGAAGACTTTAATAAGTTTTCCCTCTTTCCTATGGATCTTCTAAAATTGAATAAAGCATAAACAAAAAAAGGTTACCTACTTTAGAGATCAGAATAACAATAATGCACAATACAATTCCATATAAAAATAATTAAAAAATTATGTTGACTTGGGATATTTAAATTTTGTAATTTTCTCTTCTTTAAATTAACAATAACTTCTTTAAAATAACCGATGTGTAGTTAGTTCATTATTCAAAATCCCCTTCTGCCTCAACAACGCATACACATAACGTTTTACAAGAACCCCCCAAAATGCATGAACACTTCTTTAATGTATTAGTTTTCTATATTACAGAATTCATTTTCAATTCTTTTCCTTTGTTTGAGGCCAGTCGTGGCGCAGGGGTACAACTGTGCGACCTGTTCACGCGACAGGTTGTGAGTCCGAATCGTAATGAAACATTTGGTATTGCCATTTTACTACCGCGCAACTTCGCGCTTTGCTTCCAGAGTAACGAAGCAAAGCGCGGCGTTGACTTCCGCCACTCTACATGCAATTCCTTCAGAATTCAGCGGACAGTGAGGAATTTAAATGTTAATGGGAACGGAGTGTCCTAACACTAGGTGCCCAGGTTTCTCTTCCTACCCTGAAATGCGCGAGATACAGTGAGAAGCTAAAAATATCTATCAATTTAAGTCCCCATAAAAGAACTTTTTGCAGTAGTAATATGCAACATTTAAATTGTAATTTGTAGAAGTATGTTAGCTCATATTAACATCTACATAAACATAAATTTTGTAACTAGTGAAGAGAGCCTATCATCATGGAACTCGGCGGACTCCATAGCATCCTTGCCGGATGCGAGGTCGCCTCGCAAAGGACGGTCTCGTACGGGCAGCTCGGCCCCCCGACGCGGTGACTTCCGCGGCCATGACCGTGACCGTGATCATGAGCGCGGTCATGACCGTGACCGAGAGCGCGGCCATGATCGTGTCGCACCGCCGCAAGATTTCGGTGCGGCAGAAAATGTTGTGGCAACGTTAAGGCTTCTTGTAGCGTTGGAGGATTATTTGGGCAGCTTGGGGCCGAAGATTGTGGATTTGCTCACAGAAGCCCTCAAAATGGAAAAGGTAAAATTAATAATTTAAAAGTAGAATAATTTAAGTAATGTTATTAAAATTAAAATTATAAATTAGGTCGTAACACAACTGTCACTTTGAATCCAAAGACATTATATTTAAGTACCATCAATCCCCCTGCTATAAAAAAAAAATCTGACTATTATTATCAGATATTTTAAAATCACCATTTGTTTTATGAGTGTTATAACTTGTTATTGTTTCTTTAAAGTGTAAATATAATACAATATTAATCTGTCACAGGATACAGCAAACTCGTCAGAGCAGCTGCTGGAAACAGAGGCAGCAGTGGTATTGATAGAGACTGCCAAGGAGAAGCTGAAGGGCGCGGTGCAGGCGGGGCTGGTGACGGGCAGCGCGGCGCACGCGGTGCGCACGGCCGTGGTGCGCGCCGCCGCCACGCTGCACGAGGCGGACACGAGGATGAAGAAACGGAAGGTTAGCAGCTTCTCTTAGTCACTTAGTTATTCGGCTGTTGTCCTCAAACGGTTGCCAGCTATTTTACGTATGTCTTCACGTCACCAAGCGCCTTTTTTTGTTTGTTCAATATTTGTACTGACAGAATTACTTTTCAGACTTCATTTCTTTTTAAGTAACTTTATTATCAGAATATTTGAATATTTCATTTATAATGGAAATTTAATATTGCTCAAATTTTGTAACTAGCCAATAGCTAGAGGATGTTCACACGTAATCTCCAGGACATGTTTAATAAGTATTGACAAATGTGACCAGATCACTGCCGCTTCAGCTTTCTAGTTGTTTTGCCTTTCCAGTGGCTTTGGGTCACTCTCAGATCACAATTTCGATTATAATCGATTTCGTTTTTAGTTTGATTGTTGTAATCTATACTTATAATTAATATATTAAGTATAAAAATATCTGCAAAAAGTATTTTGTTCAACAAAAAATGTAACAAAATAACAGTTTTATTTAATTAAAGTTTTATTAACTTTTTTAATATATATTTTTTTAATTATATTGTTATTAGAACACGACAGTAATTCAATTGTGTAGTAAGGAGGACGAAGCCGCAAGAGGATCGCTTGCTAATAAATTTAGCAAAATTATTTATATTATCTTTATTTTATATTTCAATAAATAATAAGCTCTAATGTTACATTTCAGGCGCAATCAACCACAAGCGGTTCAATCCTCAAGGGCTCAACAAGTAAAGCAGCTAGCAGCAGCGTGCCGGTGGCCGGCGTGGGGGCGGTGGACCGCGAGCAGATCGCACAGCAGATGGCCGCCGCGCTCATAGCGCAGGGCAAGACCGACGTGTCCGCCGAGGAGCTGGCGCAGCTGGTGGACGCTGTGGTAGGTTGTGTTTGTTGCTTATAAGTGGTTACTATACGAAACACATGTTACAAAAATATTACTGATCATAGAAGCGTTTTTCGACATTTCGAAATTGGTGAGCAGTGGAGAACAAAGTGTCTTGCTACTGTGATTTCTTCACTTATAAGATTGTATTATGTTGTATAAACAGATACTGATGTAATTTATATTGTGAAATAATTTATGTTATTTGAACTATTTTGTTAATTAGGTTGGTATGGCTGAAGCCAAAAAACGAGAGGAAGAATCAAAAAAGAAATCTGCAGAACGTGCCGCCATCGGGCACAACGCGCGCCTCTCCGGCACAGCGTCCGCGCTGCAGATGCTACAGTCTGCATATGATGATAAGAAGTGAGTCCGAGACCTTTTAAATAGTCTAGTAATGGACCTTTAATAACATCACTCTTTAAGAAGAACTTTTACACCATGTGAAAAGGAGTGGCGGAGAGGTTATGAATTTCATGGCATCACTTTTCAAAACATAATATACAAACGGTATAGAAACTGCAGCTGTAATTACATAATTTTTAAATGTAAAATGAGAGAATATATAAGCTCACAAATTGACTAGCTATGACAAGGTTGGGAGAGGAGTAAAAAAAACATGAAATTAGTGTAATGTAATTTATGGATGACCACATACTGTAAGAAAAATCCAAGAAAGTAATATAATTTCTTATATTTTTTAGCTTCACGCTATATCCCGCACACAGCAGGGTAGGCAGGGGGAACCTAGTGTTAAGACACTCCATTCCCCACTTTCTGCCGAATTCTGGAGGCATTGCGTGTTGAGTGGCAGAACTCAACGCCGCGCTTAACCTCGACACCAGAGCGAAGAAATGGAAATATAAAT
>DWQW01011175.1:0-11618 GCA_018249695.1 Heliconius erato demophoon
AGATTTTTCCATATAAACTTTCAACCCCTTATTTGAACCCTTAGGGGGTAAATTCTTAAAAACCATGAAACACGTGTTCAATGAAATATTTTTAAGAGTCTGAATTTCAAATTTTATAAAAATCGGTGCAGATTTTTTTTTTTCCATACAAACTTTCAACCCCTAGTTCATCCCTTTAAGGTTAAAATTTTTCAAATTCCCTTCTTAGTGGATGTCCAGAATATGAAAATAAACATCTGCCCAAGTTTCACGTTTCTACCACAGCGGTTACGGCTCTGCGTGCGTCTTACCTCAGTCAGTCAGCACAAGTCCTTTTATATATATAGATAGACTAGAGGGCGCGCGCGGCTTCGCCAGCTTATTAGGAGCGAATCCAAAAAAAACCACGAAACACGTGTTCAATAAAATATTTTTAACAGTCTGAATTTAGATTTTTATAAAAATCGGTGGCAATTTAAAGATTTTTCTATATAAACTTTCAACCCCTTATTTGAACCCTTAGGGGGTGAATTCTTAAAAACCATGAAACACGTGTTCAATGAAATATTTTTAAGAGTCCGAATTTCAAATTTTATAAAAATCGGTGCAGATTTTTTTTTTCCATACAAACATTCAACCCCTATTTCATCCCTTTAAGGTTAAACATTTTCAAATTCCCTTCTTAGTGGATGTCCAGAATATGAAAATAAACAACTGCCCAAATTTCACGTTTCTACCGTCAGCGGTTACGGCTCTGCGTGCGTCTTACCTCAGTCAGTCAGCACAAGTCCTTTTATATATATATAGATATTAACATAGCTTCGCGGTGACTTGCGGTGTGTCAACGTTAACACTTGGTGCATGATGGATAGGTGTGTGATGCTATTTTATGTCCTAGTACTGGTATGTAGTAGTCTAGTGTCCGCTTATTTGTCCAACAACCAAACTGAAATGGATTAACATAATCGGCAGTGGGCAGTTCGATCTGATATGTGAATAATAATCTCAACTCCATTGCAAATATTTATATTAAACTTCGGTCTTTGAATCGGTTATTTAATAATTGATCTTTCGCAAAAGTATTATAAGAATCATAAATATAAACTATTCTGATCCGTCCCGGAGGGTTCAGAGCCGAACAGCCGGAATCCACGGTAAGTGGCGGGTGCGGGGCCACTCACTGTCCCCCCTTAGTTATTACTATCATTAATGACTAGGTATAACAGAGGAGGATAGGACGTCTACGTCTATTCTTAAGAAATATCACGAGAAGTTGAAACGGACAGACTATGACCTTTTATTTACCATAATATATTTTATTTGTACTTATATTAATTTTATGTTACATTTCATATTAATACTGTTTAACCTCTGAATCTCTAAAAGGTCTTGGATTATTTATCACTACGAAAGGGTTCTATCTATATTAGACGTATCACGAACCATATTAAAATTATAATTTTTTTTATTTAGAAAATTTTATTTAAATATTTTATTGAGTAGAGTGGGGAGTCAGTTAAAAAACCCTAGGGTCCTTCTGTCATATATATGCCTTCTGTATGATACAGCATGAAGTTGATTTTATTTTCAAAAAAAATCTACACTTTCAAAATCAAATTAGAAATCTCTCAACGTAATTCCTGTATTTCAAGGTAGATAGGTACATATATTGTATTTCGTAAATAGCGTCTGCTATGGAATACTACACGGTTGCGCGATCAAAAGCTGCCTTTGACTATAGGGACGTGAACGTGCATGCGTTGGGTTACATGATGCCATTGATATATTACATTCTGTTTGGCATACAACCATATATATAGTAGGTACATATCCAGTCTATATCTATAGTAGTGTTTGAGGTCGACGCTAGGGCACCAGGGTGAGACTGTACACATGGGAGGTTGTGGGTTCGATTCAACTCGAGGAAACGAAATACGGCAGGATATAGCAAAACGCGGCGCGGCAGCGGAGTTAGCCATTAAACGCGAAATGTTTTGAATTTCGTCGAAAAGTGGGAAACGGAAGTGTTTTAATGGGAATGGAGTGTCTTAACACTAGATTCCCTCTGCCTACCATGCTATGTACAGCGTAAAACTAACAAAATATAATAAGATCTTATTATATTTATTAGGATTTTGTACAGTTATATACATTTGTTTACTAGCACAAGAATGCTCTTGTGCCCCTACGCCCGGACTGGGCAGCAACTTCAAAGCAACAATAAATACTTATTTAGAAAACATATAAAATTTGAACGGAGCGGGACTCGAACTCGCGCCTCCTTGAAAACCTGGTCGGCTTTCTTTCCTAAGTGTGGAATAACACTTTAAAAATGTTAAAAACTTACTATATTACGTATAAAATTTATTCGAACGTCAAAAAAAAGCAAACTCACAATAATAATTGTTGTTTATATAACTTTTCGAGTAAATCTTTTTTTAATGTGCGTTCTTTCTAACTACGAAACTTTTAATTAATTCTCCGGTTTTGCATCGCCCAGTTTTTTGTTTCGCAAAATTATATATATTAATGCTTCTGCCATTGTCTCTTTTATTTACTACAAACTAGATATTTTAAGTTAGATAAATTTAATATTATTTTGTTAATTATTAAAATAAGAAACTGGTGGCGCAGGAGACTGAGTGTAACTGTGAACGCGACAGGTTGTGGGCTTGATTCCCACTCGAGGAAATTAAAGATTTAATATTTTCATTTGAAATATATTTCATTTTCTTCTCCTCGCATTTGTACTGAGGTACACGTCGGTGGGAAGTTTGAAGAAGAGTTTTAGCGGAAAGCGGAGAACGGAGTATCTTAGCACTAGGTTCTCAGACTCCCTCTATCTACCCTCTGTGTGTAGAATACAGCGTAAAGCAAAAAGTCACTAATTATGTTTCTAAATAATTCGGACATTTATTCTATATAATTATATTAAAATCATTCTATTCGCTTTATACGAGACTTAACAATAAATTCATACAAAATAAAAGTTTTAGAAACTACCGCTGACTTATATTTACAAACGTTAGGAAAATAGGTGAACCTTTTGTTACAAATTATCTAATGCGAATTTAAATCTTGTTTCTTGCTTTAGAAATTTACAGAAATTCCCTTAGTCCTCTATCTCTACGCGTCCCAAGAAACATAAACGCCTAATTTCTACAATCTTCGCTTGGTTGTCTGCTGGCGCATTTTCTGTCTCTACTCAGTAAGGAAAGAAAGAATTATAACATACAAATACATTAGAGCTAGTCGCGGCGCGGTGGTAAACGCGGCGGTTGTGGAACCGCTAAAACCTCTATTCCCACTCGGGAATCTGAATTATTATTTATTATAACTATTTTCATTTAGTCGCCCCAGGAAAGCTCTAGGAAAAAGGCAAAGCGCAGAATGAGTTCCACCACTCAACTTGCGATGCATCCAAAATTCGGTCTAAAGTAGGGGACGGAGTGTTTTAACTCCATGTTTTCTCTGCCTACCCCACTACATATATGCGGGATACAGAGTGAAGCAAAACTGTAAGTAAGATAAGAAAGTAATGACTCTTCATATATATATGGGAAAAGAAAATCGTTTAAAGATTAAATACCTTCTACATATTCGCTGAGCTCACAGCCCTTCAACTTGAACGAGCATCGAACGCTCCTACTGACGTCTAGAAATGAATGTGCAAAAACAGTTCGGAAACTAAATAAATGTCTCTTGCAGCGAGAAAATGTTGCTTTAGTTAAAGTTAAGATTATTTCTAAATATTTTATTCCTTCTTCATTCTTCTTTATGCTTACGATTTATCTCACATAACTCGGTAGGTAGAAGAAACTTACTGTTAAACATTGCTTGTTGAGTGGCGGAACTCAATGCTGCGTTTGATTTCACCAAAACGGGGAAATATGTACGGAAATATCGCTTGTATGAGAAATAGCGGCTCTTACCTAATCGAAAATTTGATGAGATGAGTTCAATATCCTTAACAGTATTGAATGATTTTAGTAAGATTCAAACCACAAACATTGCTTTTTCAATCAGACCCGAGTAAGAATTGTATCCACATTCATCGTGTTTTACAGTGACACGCTATTGCCCCTGCGCCACAACGGCGTCTAGTAGCAGGATCTATGACAGATTATAAGTATATCTATATAGATATAACTATGTAAGATTATATGAACTTTTACTATTGAACAGGTAAATTTTACATTTTAAAATGAAAACTAATACAAATATACATTTAAACACTCTCCTGCAAAGCGTGGCGTTGAGCAATGCCTCCAGAATCCGGCAGAAAGTGGGGAGCGGAGTGTCTTAACTCTAGATTCCCTCTGCCTACCTTGCTGTGCGAGATACAGCGTGAAGCTGATTTGATATTTGATTTAATTAGAAAAAACAATACATATATATACATATATTTATATATACAATATAAAATTACATTATAAGCTAAATTACGGACAAAAGCACAGACACATAGCGTAGTTAATTAAAGCAACAAAATTAAGACGAGACGATGTTTATTTGCTAATGAATTAATTTCATTTATATTCTTACTTGTACTGAAACGTGACTGTGGTAGCAAGTAAACGATTTGGTATATACAAATACAATAAAAATAATATATTACCTTTAATATTATTAAAAATATATTTCTATTTCTTCGCTCTGGTGTCGAGGCAAAACGCGGCGTTGAGTTCTGCCACTCATCACGCAATGCCTCCAAAATTCGGCAGAAAGTGGAGAACAGAGTGTCTTAACACTAGGTTACCTCTGTCTACCCTCTTGTGTGCGGGATACAGCGTGAAGCTAATTTTGATTTTTTTATATTTTTAAGCTGTCGTGGTGATAGAGCATGATATCTAGCTTTAAATATGATGGTTGTAGTTCGATTCCGCGGAGGGGTATTCATGATTATGTTTAAATGATTTTTATTTCCCTACTCAGCCAAAGACGAAGCGAGGAACACGAAGTTTCTCGATTTGATATTGAGAGATTGAGAGAACGGAGTGTCCTACCACTCTACTTTAAGAATAATAAAAATAGTTATACTAAGTTTACTTAAATAATAAAAAAAGTACACAATTCATCAATTTTCTTAAGCTGTAAGTTCTATTGGCTTCATTCCAATAGATTGAAGTTCGACAGTCGAAGCAGTATGTTTTCTTATCTTCTTTAAGGAACAACGTAGCGTCGGCTCAAACTAAGAAAGATCACGCCAAGTGAATAGCCTTTAACTGAGAACTTTGGTTTTTTTTCAGCCGTGCCAAGTTTATACGAAGACTTTTTGTATTTTATTTTATATAAATGCACATGTGTAGATGGAAACAGATTTGAATTCAAAATAAACCGATATTTAATTGAATTTTAATATATTATAATATTGAAGAGCGCAATGAAGTATTCCATATTTCCATTTCCTCGCTCTGGTAAGGAGACTCACAATGGCTTCCATAATTTGGCGGTGAGTGGGGAACTGAAGTGTCTTAATAGGAACGGAGTGACTTAGCACTAGATTTCCAGGCAAAATCTAAAGACTATATTGTTGGCCCAAAAAGATAGAAGCGCCAAAAGCTATGGACTCTACATATATCTTTATCGTCCACTGTCGTAATTTTAACTATATAAACTAAATATGTGCCTTGTTTGTCAGTCACTAAGTAACGTTTATATATATTATTTATATGATTTGTATTTTTATTATTCGCTACATATTTCATATGAATTCTTTTTCTTAATTATTTTGAGGCAGTCGTTTCACAGAGGCATAAGGTTTTGACTGTAACGCGACGGTTGTGGGTTCGGTCCCCACTCGAGATAATGAATTATTATTTATTAATATTCATTCATTTCTTTGCTCTGGCAAACAAGGCAAAAAGACTAGCGTTGAGTTCCGCCACTTAACCCGCAACGCCTCGAAAAATTCGACGGAAAGTGGGGAACGTAGTGTCTTAAGATACTAAAATGTTTTAACACTAGATTTCCTCTATCTATTATGCGGGATACAGCGTAAAGCTATTTGATTATTATTTTTATAACACAATTTTTTATTTTTTTACAGAAGCTGGAGGTCTACGAACGACAGAGCTGAACATAATACCAAGGGTTGTACAGAAGGGTAGAAACGTGACAATGGCGTGCATGTATCAAATACATCAAAGTGAAATTTACTCTGTGAAATGGTACCGGGGCACCCAGGAGTTCTATAGGTATTCACCATTAGAGTCACCTACAACGCGAGTTATGCCTGTAAATGGGATTAAAGTTGATGTGAGTATTATTTTTGTTTCAATTTGATACATCTCCTAAATAATAAAATCAGCTTCACGGTGTATCCCGCATACAGCAGGGTAGGCAGAGGGGACCTAGTGTGAGAATACTCCGTTTCCCATTTTCCCCCGAATTTAGAAGGCATTGCATTTTGAGTGGCGGAACTCAACTCCCGGCTTTTTTGCCTTGTTGCCAGAGCGAGGAAATAAAAATATTAATAAACTTTAACCATTTCCCTTAAGTGAGTTCGAACCCAAAACTGATGCGTTGCAGTCACACTTTTTTGCACCTGCACCACGACTGGCTTCGTAAAAAATATTAATTATATGTTTATCGATTACTTTCATGTCTCCATTCTGGTAGAATAGGCACGACTTTGACACTAAACATGCAAAGTCTAAAAAAATTGGGCCAGAAAATAGGGGAGGGAGTATCTTAAAATCAATTTCCGTAACCTACTTCTCACTGATATATGCTTCTTTTGCATTTATCAGTGAAGAATAGAGAGAGAATTTAGTGTTAAATCATTCCACTGTCCAATTTTCTTCTATGTTTGCGATAGTAAATGGTCAATAGCGGAAATCGATGCTAAGTTTGATAAAATCGAACCCAGTAAAAAATAAAAAATAAATAAGTCAGCTTCACGCTGTATCCCGCACACTGCAGGGTAGGCAGAGGGAACCTAGTGTTAAGACACTCCGTTCCCCACTAATGCACCTATAACAAACCCAGTAACGCACAATTTTTTTAAATATAAACATTCCCTCGAGCGATCATCGAACCTACAACCATCGTATAAAGACGACAAAATAAAGCCATGCTATATATTCGTATTATATTATATAGAACATTTAATCTCTTTATCCGTAAATCGCCATTCAGAGCCAAGAAACGCGCGTTTATTGAAACACGCCTTTTGTTTTATTCTTATAGAGACGTTTGAAGGAATTATACGGAATAAAAGTGCAAAACATAATCCCATTACCAACGTTTCAAAGAATTGTCTTTAAAATTTACAATTTACAATACGAAAATGTTCTTTTTATTTCTGTTGTTCTTATACTGACACCTTTTTTGTGTACGTTGTGACGTCACTAGTTTGTTGAATTTTATAGGGTAACTTCTAATGTTATAGCGTTTGACTGTAAAAGTGATAGGTGGGTTCGACTCCCACTTGAGGAAAATAAATATTTATTTCTATTTTTGCTTCCTCGCTCTGGTAATGAGGCAAAGCGCAGCGTTGAGTTCCGCCACTCAACACGCAATGCTTCCAAAATTCGCTGGAAAGTGGGGAACCTCTGCATGCTATGTTCGAAATACAGTGTGAAACTAAAAAAATGTATATGACGGTCGACGATTGACTCTCGCTTAAGAGAGTGGTCAACACGAAATATCTCAAAAATATTGCGGAAAGTGATGCTGAAATAAACACTAGGTTCCCTGCTGTACGATGCAAAAAACGTTCTTTTTTTTGGATTGAAAAAATTGTAAAAATCTTTCTAGAGAGATGCTAATAAAAATAATTGATTGAATTACGAAGTACCTTGATAAAAACATGTGGCTTAATTGGCGATAAGTGGTTGGACAATTGAAAAAGATGCGGGTTCTAATTCATATATATGAAAATATAAATATATATTTTTAAATATGTTTTTTTCAACTTAACATCTCTTCATATACCAGAAAAATTGAAAAAAAGACTCTTTAAACTACTACAGTTTGGAAAGACTCAATGATTTTCATTATAGAGTCGATGATTTATCGTACACAATATAAATTTAAATACTCTTAGATTAAAAATATGACTTTTCAATATAATTAATAATTTCATTTGTGTAAACATTTTTTAAAAATACAAATTTTCTTTCAGAGGTTAAACTCAAATGAAACTCACGTAGTTCTGCTACGAGTGACGCCGGCGTTAAGCGGCAACTACAGCTGCGAAGTGATACAAAACGCACATACTTTCCCACACTACACCGCTACCAGTAGACTTGACGTTGTTGGTAAGTTTTACTTTTTCTAAAACAAAAGAAGGTTTGGTGGTGGTGGAGGGAGTGTACTCTCCACTTTTCGCATACCTAGAAACAATCTTCCGTAGATATCGTAATCAAAAGATAGATAGAATATCTATCTTTTGATTACGTTGACTTCGAAGCTTTTTTATTTGTGCTGCGACATTAGACGACTATAGACTAGATCTAGAACCCTGGACTGCTGTCCAGGATTCTAGATCTAGTCTAACTATAGGTAATAAGGTATGCACAATGCAGATATAGAGACATGGACAGACGAATAGAGTGATCCAAAATACTCTTTATTTTCTTTGATATACGAAGCCCTATAAATATAATAAAACAATTTTATTTTACTTTGAAACAGTACATTCGCTTAAATAATACAAAATTTGTATATAAATATATGTTTTATAATAATGTAAGTCATTTAAAATACGCTACAATTTGCGACGATCACATTTAAAATTGCTGTACATTACAGTAACTTGTTGTGGTTATAAAATTTTGCTCTGCCATCAGTAATTTTCATAATAATATTTTAAAACGAGATAATATCGATATGATTGTAAATAAGCTTTTGTGTATTTTGTATGTATGTATGTTAATCGCTGCTTTAATAGCCGTAGCTTTGTCGTACTTCGTTGAAAATGCAATGTATTGTATTATGGTCAACTTAAAGTATTGAATTTTAAATTTAAGGATAAGATAGTATTTTATCACATATTAAAATAATATTCACATAATTATTATTATTAAAATAATAAAAAAAAGAAAGAGACGAACAAAGGATGGAATGCAAGATCAATGTAAATGGTAAGAAAGTTAGAAAAAGTGAATGAAGTGGTAAATCTGGGAAGTATGTTCAGTACAGATGAAAGATACGAGATGGATGTGGAAAGGCGTATTGCTGCTGGTATATATAGATAGCGTAGCGTTTGGCGCTCCGTTCTCTCTGACTACCCCGCTAGCGATAAAGCGTGAAACTATGTAATGTAATTATTATTAATTTAGATCGTGGCACAGTCAATTGCAAACACGTATACATTAATAATTATTTGTTATGTCAACTGACAGACGAATGCCACCTCAGTCTACCCGTGACCACGGACTACTGCAAAGTGTTCGAAACGTCGGGTTTCCAAAAATGTATAAACATACAAAATATACGCGATTAATTCGGTTAAAATTCGGCATCAAGACAAAAGTCGGCGTTAAATTCCACGAATAAACTCTGAATGTCTTGCAAAATGAATAGGAAAGTGGTAAAATAGTAGCCACAAGGAATGTTGTACCAAACGCTACTATCTCTGAATATCTATTTTGCCTCGTCCACTGCCATCAGCTATTTTAAATCATTTTAAAGTGCACTCAGTCATTTAAATGTATGTGCTTGAAATGTACATTGAAATCAAAATTTGATAAAAAAACTTAGAGTATGGCTATGTCATGGACACGGTTATATTTTTTAAATAACATATTTTTATTTATATATTTAGGATAAGAGCGAGAAAAAAATAATTATTGGTACAATATAACTTTAGAAATTATAAGATCAGATCAAGATTATTGAGATACAAAGAGTACGACACAAATGGCATACAAGATATATCGTATAAGTTTTTAGAGAGGTTTCAATATAAAACATAGTGAACTCGCTGAGCATAAAATCGTGCAATGAGCGGTTTTATAAGACATCGACATTAAAGTCTCCAACTATCAGGTATGATAGTTGGAGACTTTAATGTTGATGTCTTTAAGATCAGGCTCGTAATCAGGTATCCTTTTAGCGATATTCTTAGATTATTCTAAAAGCGATCATAACATAAAATGTTTATTTTCTGCTAACCCAATACCCGGATTTTTTATGGAAAAGACGAGCGTATGGGTCACTTGATGGTACAGGTTCGTCGCTGATCTTTAAGGTGGAGGTAGACACGCTTTTGAAGGTACGCATGTCATATCGACCTAGAAACATTGCCACAGGTAGGCCTTCCCACAATTCCGTGGCGTTTGGAACAGTAGTGGAGTGCCACGTAACCAGATGGCTTGGATGATAGTTTAGCTTGTTACGTACTGTGTGGGTATAACATTCGGCGGCAGATAAAAGGTCAAACAGTTCTTCAGATCACTCCCCATGATAAAGGCGGTAAAGAACGCACAGCAAGGAGACGTCTCTACGCAAAACCTAAGTGTCAAATTTTTCACAGATCGTTGGGTCCCTAATGATTTGGACGACTCTACGTTGCATACAATTAAATGGTTCAAGCTGATATGGTACACCAGCCAAGGGATAAGAACAGTACTCCATATAAGGCCAAACCTGGGTCCTATATAGGACCAATTATTTTTTTGTCGTGAATACCGTCTCGCTCTACAGATGAACCCCAGTTTCTTCGAGCCCAACCTGGCCTTGCTTTCCAGATAATCACGATACTGGCAGTCATTCGAAACATTAAGGCCCAATATGATGATACTGGGCGCGGCTATAAGGGGAGTGTTTTAAAATACCAAATGGAGATATTTTGTAGTTAACGCGCTAACTTGTGCCTTCAGGGGGTTGAATTGAATCAAGTTCCTTTCACCTTGTGAAAAGACATTTTCATGAAAGGATTAACACACATCCGAATATAAATTTGAACATACATTGGCCTTTACGTTTACTAGACACATATCACCAAATTTTACGCCTTTCATTTCCAAATAAATCTCTGATACGTCAATATTAACTCTATTACAATCAGTAAACTTATGGATGCTGCGATATATAGCAACTCCATCAATCAATGAAGATGATATTGCTACTGATGTTGTAGGTGCAATTTGTCCGTTCTTAGCGGTATTACGTTATGATCTCAGATCAAGGCCAGGCACATTCACTGTCAAGGATTTTTTCTACCCAGGTTTCGGTGATTGCCAAATATTCAGATTTGATTGATGATTGTACCGGTAGAGAAAAATATTAATTCTGAGTGCGTTGTTTCAATCATTAATGGCGGTAATAAGACGAGAAGATATAGTATCATCCTTATTACCGATGATCAGCAACACTATTACAAAACTTATTTCCTTTGACGACTAGTATTGGCAACGGATGCTGAGCCAACCTCTGCGTATCTCTCTCAAACTGTAGGAGACGACTGACACATCCATAATAAAACTTCAAATCTCGGGTATTGATCATATTAAAGTCATCTAACCGCATATCATAACCTTGAGGCCGGTCGTGGCGCAGCGGGACGAGGTGTGACTGCAAAACCGACTGGTTCTGGGTTCGATTCCCACTCGAAGAGATGAAATATTTACTTAAATTTATATTTCCATTTCTTCGCTCTGGTGTCGAGGTTAAGCGCGGCGTTGAGTTCT